>OX578147.1:118163879-118336816 GCA_951213105.1 Amaurobius ferox
TTATTAGGTTTCAGATATGACAAAATAAACATTTTATTGTATAATGCAGCAATGCATTATAGAGCATAAGAGCAGCATTATTATTTTATCAGAAAGGATCTGAAAATTTAACTAAAATTTGGAATGTATCGATATGTGTACATCTGCATTCTATCATCCTATACTAAATATCTTTTAAAGTTGCTGTGATATTGGTTGTTTTACTTAACATTGAAAGTTATAGGATAATTATACAATTGGGACTTTTAAATAGTTTAGTTATGTTTCTACAATGTTAAAGTGGGATTTCATTTTGAAAGTTGAGATATTTTCACAATTATTTTAAAAGTAAGTTCCTGTAATGAAAATAACAATTAAAAACCTTTGTAAATGAAAAGTGTACAAGTGTTTTCCTATTAACAGTCAACACTGGGTGAAAATGGCCATCAATACAACTGATGTAACCACCAACAAAATTTCGGATCTTTTACCTTTAGTCTCTCCAATGGATGCATGTAATATTTCACCCGTAATTGGAGAACCAATTATAAATTGCATGTTTCATGCAGCTCTTGTTCATTATTCTGTTAGATTATATTCCATTTCAAATAAAAATTTCCCCAAAACATATGGTAGTCTGCTTCTTAATCATGATATTATTTAATGCAGTACAACCCCACTAATCTATCAGGGGTTGAGATTGAGGGGGTAAGGAATGAATAAAACAGATGGATTTGTGAATATCTAGAAAAAATTTCAATTGTTTATATAGTATACATAAATCTGCTTATCAATATACAAAATGTACACAAAGAATTGTTACATAATATCATTATTATTGCACAAATGATTACATAATTACACAAAGATATGCAAAGGATATTTCACAAACAGATTGTACATCATTGTGTACTAATTAATGTGATTACTAAATATTGCAAGCTTTGTCAAACAGCTGAACTGAAATTACTGTACAATCAAAATTGATCCTTACTTTTAAAAGTCTGATTTTTTTTATTTATTGCGTTTGTTTCATGTTACTCTATGTGCCTTTTTTGATGCTACGTTTTGTATTTTTCTCAACAGCAAAAGTTGTTCTATATCTGCTTCTTCTTAATACTTGTACCACTCTATACATTTAAAAAACTTTTATGCAGCCTTTCTGTGAATTACAAATCACGAAAGCTGCATCTAATGGGTGACAATGATTGGCTGGTTAAAGCAACACAAACTTAAATTCGGACATCCAGCACGGGGGTGGGATTGGATTAGCAGAATTTGAATGTACAATATTTTTCTGGTTACCATGACAACATCACCACTGTCCATCAACATATGTCCATTCTTCTAATTGTCCAGCACTCCATCCAGAAACTGTTATCTACCTTAATATAAGTATATATGAATTTATAGCACTATTGTTTATTTTATTTCTAATTTTACTAATTTTTTTTTATTATTATTTCAGGTAACATTTATATTACCTGTTGTCATGCTTGCTTTGGTGTACATTTCAGCACTTTACTTAAAAGCCTATCGCTACTATTATAAAATTAATGGATATACATTTACTCCTCAGTGCTGGGAAGCAGCTCGATCTATTTTAGCATACTTGTGGGATGCTCAAGCAAGATTTTGGTATGGTAAGTTAACTGAATCAAGACAAATGTGAAGACTTATGTCTATAATGGTCCTCAAGCAATTTTCATCAAGCATCTGAAATTTTGCGAATATCAAATACATTTATGATACTCAGATTTTTCTCCTGTTATTGCCTAACTTCTATTGTAATGTTTCAGATTTTTATTTTCCACTATGAAATTCTGCAGGGATTATTTTTGTGTTCAATTTGGTGTTTTTAGAAATTTCATGACTATCAAATATATAAAATCCTTAAACCTTTTAGACGATGGTAATTTGTTTTGCTTTTTCTTACATTTAAAGCAAGTGGAAAAGTATTTCACAGCAGCAAAGGTTTAATAGATTTCTGGAATACGATAAAAAAAAAAATCGTTTTCCTAGCTACATAAAGTTGCCATCCGTTGTCTCGTAATACCCAAAGTGTTGGTGCAAAATGATTATTTTCTGAATTTAAAATTGTGTCATAAGGCAACAGATACTACATTACAGAAGAAAATCTGTGTATCTCCAATGTAATGTATCTAAACGTTATCCACTTTAATAAAAATCTTGATCTCTGTCTCATGTAATGGCATTGCTAGCATTGCCACAATTTGAATGGTTTATAATAAGTATTAATTTTAAAAAAAAATAATGTAATGCTTATTGATTTGCATAGTAGTTATTTGCATTACAGCTTCATAACTAGTAAGCTATAGAAATGTTAGTGTATGTACTGGTAGGT
This sequence comes from Amaurobius ferox, assembly GCA_951213105.1. Classification (NCBI taxonomy): domain Eukaryota; kingdom Metazoa; phylum Arthropoda; class Arachnida; order Araneae; family Amaurobiidae; genus Amaurobius; species Amaurobius ferox. The sequence goes on from OX578147.1 coordinate 118,166,224, forward strand.
TTTTAGAAATGTTAGTGTATATTCTTGGATGCAACATTTTGTGATTTACCCCACAACCGCCCTACAAATTTTATTTTTTATTTTCACGATAAAATTGCAGCTTCGAATCATATCATTTTATGCAGATGAAAATCCTTATTTTAGACCTCTTTATTTAACTGTGCAAATTGAACAAAACTGAAACAGCCAAATTAAGATAACATAAGCTCAGTCTTTTCTGAAGAAATTTGAAAGTCACAGTGTTGAAGACCCAGACCACACAACTGACCCAGAGGTTTACAACAACTTAATGTGTGGCCGGAAAGTCACAGTGTGGTAGAATTGAACTTTTGGTCTCCATAGAGGTTTGTAAAATTGTGGCACATAGCGGGTTTTATTGCTGCTATTACAAGTATCAGCAATTCCATGCTAATGAGCAACTTTTAAGAAGCATAAAATGCTCCATAGATCCTGTTATTTGCAATGGGAGCATGGGTGATGCCTCCTTTAGGTGATTCTTATAGGATATTTTTATTTTGGTTCTGTGATTATAAAGTGATTACAGTATTTTCAGACTGTGATTACAATATGACATAAAAGTTTTTTCATATTAACCCATTGACATAGAGTTTGATTTTTTTTCTTTAATATTTTTTTAAATATTTTTGTGTTCATTAACAATAAAGATATTTTTACTGTTAGTAAAGAATGTGGTTTTGTGCACAATGAATAATAAACTGGATCACAATGTAAAATGCAGTGCAAATAAAGATGAAAAGTATATGTATGTTTAAAAAATTATTATATTTCCTTCTTCAGTATAACAAAGTAAAACCAGAACACCCAAATGAGGACAGACTTAGTGGTTTGGTATGACCATATCTAATTTTTGTTTCTCTATTTCACTCTTTCTGCTTGTTGAATTCATATACTCTACATTTTATTTATTTATTTTTTATTTGCTTCTCATGTTCACATTTCCAAGGTGTTTTTTTTTCCTTGTTTTACTTTGCTTTGGTCACATTAGGTGGCAATAATATATTGGATTCTATTGTTTGACACTTGCAGATTGACCGGCTGTCTACACTTACCTGAGCATTCTGGTCCTGGCTTGTTGCACTGAAGAATGAAATCTAATAATTTTTTAAACATACATACACTTGTTTTATCTTTATTTCCATTGTATTTTACTTTGAGTATGAATATGAACCAGTTTATTAGGTTTTACTTTGTTCAATTTTTCTACCAACTGTCATTAATGGGTTAAACAAAATTCCATCCTATTTCAGATTCTGTTCTTTTGGGATTTTTCTTACTGTAATTTTTATACATTTTCATTCTATATTAGGGTATGAAATTGAAGGATTAGAGAATATTCCAAATGACGGGCCAGCTCTCATTGTGTTCTATCATGGTGCCATGCCTGTAGACTGGTATTATTTACTTTCAAAAACAATTATTCACAAGAATCGTCTCATTTGTGCTGTTGGTGACAGATTTCTCTTTAAAGTACCTGGTAAGTCTTTATAGCCATTTTGCTTTGAAACTCTTTCTTGCAATATTTATATCAGTGTTCAATAACCTCTTATTTAATAATATTTAATATAATTACTAACAATTATGAATGAAATTTATATGTTAATAAATAAAATTACTATTAAAACTTAAATTGTGGGGCCAAAGTTGCTTTCTTTTTTTTTAACAAAGTCGTATAAGTTTCCTTTTATTTAATAAATAATATTTAATATAATTACTAACAATTATAAATAAAATTTTTATGTTAATAAATAAAATTACTATTAAAACTTAAACTGTGGGGCCAAAATTGCTTTATTTTTCTTTAACAAAGTCGTATAAGTTTCTTATTTAATTAATATTAATTTTTTTGTATGTTTTAATCCATTTACTGATATCATTAATTGATGGCTTATTGAAGTGAAATTTTTGGATTAATAGGCATTCAAAACTATAATGAGTTAAATTATCCAGCTTTTCACATATGCAATTATCAGAGAAGCTTTTGTAACAAATTCCATCACTTTGTAGCATATGAAAGCATGCAGATCATTTGAGAGCCGTAACTAATACAAGTGGATTAGTTAACCCACATGTTCGTCTAAAAGCAAGGCCATGGCCAGGGGGGAGTTGATTTGTCCTCCCGCCCCCCCTCAATTTTTGATCAGCTTTACTTTTAATTTTCAATTATTTTGAATTAACAAATACAGTATTTATATTGGCCCGTACATGATACAAACTGAATTATATTACATGGAGCACTTTTGTTGTTTTTTAAATGTTATTCATGACAAGTGAATTGAGAAACAAGCTATTCTCTGTTAAAGGTCCGTAAATGGTGCTACTTTACTTTATATATTTCTATCATTGTAACGCCTCAATAGTATGAATTTGGCAATAGGTTGATCTATTTTAACAATTCACGCATGGGCATCCATAGAGAAGACAAGGGCCCCTCAAACATTCAAGGTCACAAAGGTAGATATCAAGCTAGTCGCTGTTGTACACTTAATCCCTGAGTTTGCCCCTCCCCCCGAAAAAAGTCCTATATGAGCCCATGAATCCACAATACTTATTCAACTGCAATTATTTTTTCAAATGTATAAGTAAATTTTTGTAGTAATTTTCTTTTACGGATTCTTTCCTTTATTACCGGGCACAAGCAATAAATCATCAAATATGGTTTAAGTATGTTATTTATCAGAACAACATACACTTTGTAACAACATTCTGTTTTTATATTGTTTAAAAATACATTAAATTTTTATCTTTTTTTGTGTGGGGGGGGGGGGGGTGTACTTATTATCCGTTATAGGGACCATAGGTTACCGAATACTTTTCCGAGTTGTCGCCAACACGAACGTTGGCGATATAATCCGATACAAGAAATTCACTACAAACACAATGATTGCAATTTAATAAATAATGGGGTTTGATCAACTTTACTTAACAAAAACAATATTGTGTTACATTGAAATTTGTGGTGGCCCAAACTCGGTTATTGCCGATAAAATGTCATTAAATTTATCACTACCGGTAATGCTTCGCCATATAAATTCTGCGAAATATGAGTCCAAGTGCTGTCTCACAGTGCCTCTATGCTTTTTGTTACACCATTTCGCGGATCCCCAGAATCTCTATGGTGTGCGTATGAATCCTGGTTTCAGGATCAACAAAGTTATACCGATGGTTTACTTTCAAATGTTGAAAGCCGGTGTAAGCCATGAAATATGAAAACAGTGCCACCTATTTATAATATCATCAACCAGTATAAACCAGAATTTGGTGTGGTCGCTATGTGTTGCCTTGTGTGGCTTCATGTTAGCTGGGTTTGGGTCACCACAAATTTCAATGTAACACAATATTTTTTTATAAAGTAAAGTTGATCAAACACCATTATATATTACATTGTAATCATTGTGTTTGTAGTGAATTTCTCGTATTGGATTACATCTCCAACATTCGTGTTGGCGACAACTTGGAAAAGTATTTGGTAACCCATGGTCCCTATAATCTGTAAGTACCATATTTTGTGATTTGGCATTCCGGTTCATGAAATTTTCCATTTTGAGCCCTTTGAAAAATGCCTTTTCAGGCTTAAGCCTATAATAAATAAGTGCACCATGCAAATCTTCAGGCTGCTCATCTTAATTTGATATGTTATTTGTATTTTTGAGTTGAATATTAGACTAGACCTTTAACACACATATACACATTTATCACAAATGATATATAGGTTTTCACTAGCAGCAGTATCCAGTATCATTCTTGAATTTGATTGTGACGACCTATCACACGGACATTGATCCTGCTCAGCTGGGAACTATGTTAGTTCAGGATAATGCACTCATGTTTCCCAACTGCATGGAATGGAGGTTCGTGTGATTGATCTTCACAAGATAATATGTAGTTCTTAAAGCATTCAAACTGTTATTGTAAAAACACCCTTGTCCCTTGAAATGTAAAGAAGGATGTATAAAAAAAATTCTGTTCTTTCCTAGGAAACCATTTTCTATGCAAATATATTTATTTAAAGAACAAAACATTCCAGTTTCCATTTAAATATGTAATTTATACTGTATCTTTTATTTGGTACTTCTTAGATGATTTTACTGTATGATTTACATGTAGTAAACGAAATGGAAACATTTGTATATAAAAAATAAAGCATTTCCAATTTTATGCTCCTTCCTGGTATAAAGGGTTCTAGATTTTTATATTAGATTATATTATTCTTATAGAGAAGTTTATTCATCATATAGCATAAGGGATGTCATGTGCTACCCACTTAGGATTTGTCCGAGGTGCTATTGGGGCATAAAAACACTTATTACCCTGTTAGAAGTTTATTAATAGATAATAGCCAAAAAAAAAAAACATCTTTTTGCAGGGACTAGAGTTCCTTTAAATTGTAAAGAAAAATTAAATTAATGAGATTTTACTGCATTAAAATGGGGTTGTTCCATCCAGTTGACATCCAGTCAATAGAATAAAAAAAATAGTGAGTAACTCTGTTTCTTATTAGAAATTGATATGTGTTGTGTGTGACAATAGTACAAGGTGCCTAGAGAAAGGTTTTAATTTTTTTTTTTTTTTTTTTTTGGGGGGGGGGGGGGTATTATTATTTCTTTTCTTAAATCATGCAGTTTTGATAGATTTATAGAATACAATTTATTTCATTCAAATGAGACCACAAACAACAAATTTCTTGATGATGAAATGTTTGGATGTAATGTTTGCAGTCAGTCTGGTTACTGCAAACACTGGAGCGTGCGGTTGACACAAGCAATGAGTGCATATTGGTGTATAGTGCAGATTTTAGTGATTATAGTGGTACTTCCATTACATAATTTTATTTCATTCTTGTCACATTTCTTTCATAGTTAACTCCATACCCCCGTACCTTAGGAAGTTTTACATCAAAAGAATAGCAATCCATGTATTGTGAAATTCTTTTACAAAAGAAGAATCCTGTAAAAATTAGGCCAGTTAATTTGTTATTACAATCAGTTAGAATGCAAGAAAAATTAAAAGTATTAAATGTATTTCTAAATTCTTTTAAATAAAAAAAACAAACTCTAATTATGTCTGTGAGAATCTCCTGTTTGGCTGGGAGCCCAAAGCTTATAAATACAAAAGACAGGGTATTTCATTAGGAAGGGTTAAATTTTCAGTTATGTCATTTTGTAATGGGAAAAATGTATTTTTTAGCCGAAATCTGAAGGTTTTGTTATTCTATCTAAAATGATAAACTTTTGGGAAAATGCCTGGTACTCCCAGGCAATTTCAGGTATATCTGCTAGTGATATGTTAAAATAATTAATTGACATAAGATAACATTTCTGTAAATTTTTAGCTTTTGATGCTCTGATTGACTGCTTTCAAATTTATCCCGGAACCATTGACACCTGTGCAGATATTCTAAAGAAAGGAAATCTACTTGCCATTGCCCCTGGTGGAGTACGAGAGGCTCTATTTGGTGATGAAACCTACCCCATAATATGGGGATCTAGAAGAGGTTTTGCAAAAGTTGCGGTTGAAGCAAAGGTGGTAAGTACGACTCCTGCCCATAAGTGGTATTAATTACAGCAACCACCGCTTAATTGAATTGTGGTGCTGGGTGTATTTAATTCAATAAAGCAGCTGTTTGAATTTAGAAAATATTCTCACTCCAGCCACTTGTGTTCATTTTCCCCATGTTCACCTATGGGGAAGTAGTGACTAACCTCTAGCTCATTTAGTTTTTAGAATTTTCCCCTGCTGTTTTTTACCAAGCATAGATGTTGAGAATGGGAATATTTGTGCTTTTTTAAGTAAATCAATAAAATAATAAGAAGCATTTCTAATTTCTTTGTAAAATAAATGCATTACTTTTTGACAAATAAAAAATACTTCTAATTATTATACGATCTTGTTTAACTGTGTTGTTTTACTTGCTTAACTTGTTATACTTCTTGTGTACTGTCCTGTTTAACATCTATGCTTGACAAAAAACAATGTGAAAGAAACCTAAAAAAAATCTAGATGTTAGGGACTTTTATCCATAACATGAGAAATTTTATAGATATATCGTCACAACCAAAGGTATGTGGTAAAAATGATTTGACATTGCAACAGCAATCTCAGGACACCCAGAAATAATTCTTTCACCAATGTTCCTATTGATTAATCTTAAATGCCTGCTTTTGTTAAGGAATTGTGTATTAAAATATTACACAGTTTATATTAATATGTGTACTTTATTAATTCATTTTTAATTTATTATTTTTTTTTTTCAAACATTTTGGAAAATCAAAAACAAAATACATACACATATTTGCTAACCTGAACTATTTATGCATAAAATGGGGTTCTGTTATGTACTATTCATATATATATATATATATATATATATATATATATGTGTGTGTGTATAAATAAATATGTATAAATGAGTGAAAGATACAAAATTCCAGAAAATCACACGAATAAGGCGCTATGCTGCACTACAATGTGGATTTTAATATCATACCAGAAAAGTATAAAAATGAAAGAAAGCAATATATCAAAGAATGGCCGGGGGCGGTTAAGCCAGCTTGCGTCTAGACAACACTCCCAGTAGCCGATATATTGCACAAAGATGAATACCGAAGTATCAAAATTTCAAAAGGATTTTAAAAAGGATTCCAAAAAAAAAAAAAGAATTTTAAAAAGTAGGTTACAGATCATGTAAGTGTGGAGTACCCAGAAGACACGTATTTTAAAAACTGTACTATGTCTACTCTCACTAAACTAAAGGCAATAAGAATCCAAACATATAGATTTTAATGATCAAAGCAGATACCATACCATAACCACTATCCACCATGACGAATCCAGAACCAATACATCTGCTAGACATTATCTATTATATAAGAATGTACTCATTCTTAACTTGTGTAAAGATGGCACAGTCTCCCTAACGTGATCAACACACGGGAGGTTCGGCATCCAAATATATGTGGTAGCTCTCAGTTACGGTTATATCAGAAAACGCTTCGGAAAGCCTTGTGCAATAGCACCATGGAGGAAGTTAATATCGCTATTGTAACGATCATTAACATTACTGTTGATTCTTTTGCTTCGCAAAAGTTTTCAAAATTATGTTTCTGTATACATTCCTATGTAAGCATGAATACCAAGGAACAATGAAATTTATAACAAATTTAAAATCTCTATGTTTATCGTAGAGGCGAAATCCAGTTGATCTATCAGGAAGTTTGTACAGAGACAAATCAAGAAAATTAAGACTTTCATCAGGGTTGTATGGTGTTTCTGTTAAAGTTAAACTTTTTGGATAAAATCCAAAATCCAATATAAAATTTTTTTCTTTACAGGCAAAAAGGATGTCGTCAACGTAACGTATGAACAGTAATTCGTTTAAAATGTGTGTGCCCTCCTCATATTTATTGAGGTAAATGTCGGCGAGAATAGAGGAACAACCACCTCCCATGGGTATACCATGGAGCTGTTTGTAGAAATTAGTACCATCGTATAAGACGGTTTCAAATAGTACAAGATTAACCAAAGTTTTAAATTTACCTAGAGTAATATGTTTTTGCATATTATATTTTTCGTAGACTTCCATCAAAATGGCAAAAAGATCTTTAATATCTATATTACTGAACAAATCATTAAAATCATAACTTTTATAATGTAAATCTTCAGATATGGTTTTAATTTTTTCTATTACTTCAAGACTTATAAAATAAACACCATTATTTTTTATTTTAATCATAACTTCTTTTAAGATAGATAGAAGTTTTTTATTTGCTATTGTTAAGTAAGTTTTATAACCATTAGTAATACGGCGGAATTTCACTGGATTTTTATGCAGTTTTGGTATTAAAGTAGCATAAGGAAATTTAATAGATTTCAATGTGTAACCCACAGATTTATAAAAGGCCCTTATACGGTTTTCTATTTCGTTCTGTGAAAGTTGTAAAGGTCTATATACATCACGATCCCGGTAACATGCAATCAGTAATTTATTATAAAGATGTTGACATGTAAATGCATAATTTGATGTAACTTTATCAACGTATGTAATTACGAATTTCTTCTGCAAAGTTATCAATTCATTTCTATTGTAGTTTTTTACAACTTCCCTCCTTCCAATGTTATTGTTATTATATGTTTTAAAAAAGGCATCTAATACATCCGATTTCCACTCATTATATATGGAAGTGGGTACACTGTATTTCACTGCACATCGATAAATGAATCTGTCCATCCTGTTTTTAATCCATGTATGTTGTATTGTCTCACCATCAGCACATTTTCGAGCAAAAATCATAAGATTTTGTATTGTGTCAGAGAGTTTTAATTTTATTTTTCTGCTTTGATCATTAAAATCTATATGTTTGGATTCTTATTGCCTTTAGTTTAGTGAGAGTAGACATAGTACAGTTTTTAAAATACGTGTCTTCTGGGTACTCCACACTTACATGATCTGTAACCTACTTCTTAAAATCCTTTTTTTTTTTTGGAATCCTTTTTAAAATCCTTTTTAAATTTTGATACTTCGGTATTCATTTTTGTGCAATATATCGGCTACCGGGAGTGTTGTCTAGACGCAAGCTGGCTTAACCGGGGAGTGGGGGTCACAACCCCCCCCCCCCCCCCCCCGGCCATTTTTTGATATATTGCTTTCTTTCATTTTTATACTTTTCTGGTATGATATATAGATATATGTATATATATATATATATATATATATATATATATATATTAGAAAAATGTAATAATAAAAAATTCAAGTAATATTAACATCACCATAGAAGCAAAACCACGGCCATAATGCCGGTAAGAGAAAATATATATATATATGTCACTGATTATAAGAGTTTTGTCAATGAGGTTGGCAGGTATGTATACAAATTTATCTTAACACAGAAGTATAGCAAGGTGGAAGTAGATAAAGGTTTTTTTTCTCCTGAGCACCTGTAAATGGAAGCACCCCAAAAGTAGGATATTTAGGTGAAAAATAATTTGCCAAAAGAAAAAGGTGTGCATGTTTTTAAATTCAGCATACATCTACATGCAATAGACTCAATAATATGCAACTCTGTGGACAAAAAGTTCCGCCATTTAAAAAAATTGGAAATTTTCAGTGAGTCATTAAAAATTGTAATCAAATAACAATAGTTTTTGCATATGAGAGTATATAGTATATAAAATACATATAAATCCATGCTGCAAATGTAAAATCTGTGTAACTAATTAAATGAAAATTCAAATTATATGAGAGTAATTTTTTGATAATGTAAATATTTTTTAGTTATTTAAATTAATATATATATATATATATATATTTTTAATATAAATTTGTTTTTTTATATTTAAATTTTTATGGTTCATATTTTCTATAAGTGTGTGTATAGGGTGACGATTTTATGCTTTGACCTCAGTCACTATTCATTATATCTACACCTCTGATGTAAGACAAAAATTCTTGGACCAAAACATAATTCTACTTTAATATTATATTGAATAAATGTACAATTGAAGGAACAAAACAATTTTCTGCATTAGATAGATTTGACTATTGGCTAAATTAATAAAATTCTACCCAATTATAATTTCTCCTTTATTTTGTTTCAATTTATGTTTCTATAAGTAGATTTTTTTTTTTTTAATAATTTTTCAGTTCTCAGAAAAATTGTATGTGTATGTATTATTTAATTTATCATTTTCCCAATTTCAGCCCATAGTTCCAGTGTTTACAGAAAATATCAGAGAAGCATTTTTTACCTTAAGTTTTGGGAAAAGTAAGTAGTTAAACTGTGGAAAAATGATTAGCTGATATTAAGAGTCGTATGTTTTAGTGGATCATATTTATTTGGTCATGCTCAAAAACTTTTTTCTAATTTCAATTATGGATGTTGCGTAAAAGCTTCCTTATGGTCCATATATGTCACACAACAAGTTTTATTAAGATAGTCAAAAAAATTCTACAAAGATTTGTTCATAAGACAAAACACATTTTACAATAGTGTTGTATGTTAATGTTAGCAAATTAACAAAATTTTACCTATTTCTCATTATACTGATTAAATGTAAATGAATGTTGGTAATGTGGATTTTATACATGAGTATAAATTATATTTTTAGCCAACAAAGTCAACAAAAGTACCAATTTTAGCTGTATGGTGTTAGAAACATTGTAATATTGTCAGAAAATACTAATACTTCATTAAAAACAGCATAATCAGTTGATTAAATGTATCAACCAGTTTCAAAAGCGTAAAATAATGTTCTTTGTCAGGATAAATGAGACAGTGCAATCACTAAAATAAAGGTAAGGATATTTCTGTAGGATGGAAATTTTTCTAAGTAAATTTATCTTCGTATGTGGGGAAAATCATATGATGTTCACATCAGATGTTTTATTATACAATAGCTATTTTGATTAAACTTTATAAAACTTTTGGTTGAGTCAATCTCCCCCGTCCCCACCCATAAAAAAAAATTATCATTTGATATGCATAAAAATTTTGTGCTGTGTTCTTTGAATCGGAATGGATTTAAGTATTATTTTACTTAGAACATTTGTTATAACATGCATAATTATCATGTATATTTTCAGAATTTAAGTAGATATTTTATTTGCTAAAAACCTCTACTCAGCCTACATTGAAAAAGTCTATCAAAATGGTCTAAATTAATAATTTGAAATTAAAAAGTTATAATTATATATTTTCATTTACTGTATTTCATACTGATTATTGAGATCTTAATTTTGCTAGAAATCATAGATTATAAGAGGTTATTTTTTTATGGTTCTGTAACTGTAAATATAGATTTATATTAGTGCTTTAGAATTATTTTTTATTTATATTTCATAGCCCTAAATTTATTTTTATGTGTTTCCTATATTTCTAGAATGGCTAAGAGGGGTGTATGAAAGAACCCGCATTCCTCTAGTTCCTATATATGGAGGATTTCCTGTTAAACTAAGGTTAGTATTATGGATGGTAATCCCAGGATCCCGGCTAATAAACTGATCCCTAAATTCAAGGATTAAAAAGACTCAATAATTTGGATTTATGTCATTTATTTTAATTTATGAAATTTAACTCTCTTTGTTTTTCAGTTATATCAAAATTATTATAGGGAGTGGTGTCAGCACTTTAATGGAGAAAAACTCTACCATTAATATATTGTAATCCTTTAAAAATTTGTTGATATAGTATACGATTCAAATTGGTTTTAATTCAACTCTATTATCCTAATGCAATTTTAATTTAAAGAATTATTTTAAAGTTTCTGTATTATACTTTTCTTTTTAATTGCTCTGAATGGCTTATTCAGTTCATTAAATAATCAATAAATATTTAATGAGGAATAGATTATCTCTACCAAATGCATGCGCAATTTAGATGGGGATTGGGAGAATTTAACTAATTTAGTGCCTTGTATCATACTGGACTTCAATAAACAGTGGTGAATTTATTATGACGTTTTGAACACAGCAAAATAGAAAAACATCACAAAACTTTTTGTTTATTTTTTAGACATTTAGTATGAAATAGATAAATCTGTACATATTTATTTTACAAACTTATGCTCTACTGACTTAATTGAATGATGAGTTAACAATGTAATATTATGAAATTTCTTCAATTTGAGCATTGTTAATTTGAGTTATGAAAAAATTTAAACTATCCTTTTGAACATATTCTGAATAGCATGTAGGTATAGCAAAGTTAAATGTTATTGTACTTGATAAAATATTCATAAATAAATTATGTCTCGGAAAAATAAACCCATTTCTAATTTTTTGAGCCCTAAAATCATAATTATTTTTCTCAAGGAAGCTCAGTTTATATGAAAAAGTGGAAACAAGGAAACAGTGTTTATATAAAAAAAACTCAATAATTAGGGAACAATTTGAAATCTATGTTTTTAAAGCAAATATATTTTTTTTATGTTATAAATTATTTATTCTGGAATTTTGAACCAAAAGACCTTGCCCTTCATTTTGCGTGTCCTGGACAAGTTATACTGAAATTTATTTCTCATGTACACTAAATCTTAACAAATTCTCATTAAATTTTGACGACATGCAAATCAACGTTTTTTCAAAATTAATCCTTAATTTAATGTGTCACTTATTGTTTTTACAATGAAATAAAAAAAAATATGTTTTGCTTCTTAGAACTGTAGTGGGTCAACCTGTGCAATATGATCCAGAAGTTAGTCCCGAAGAAATGGCAGAAAAGGTAATTATTTCTCATTCTATCTACTTTGTTCTGCGTATATAAACTTTAAATAGAATTTTTCAATTTTCACATTTTACTTTTTTTATATTTCCTATTTATTTTGATTATTCATTCATATTATAAGTATCATTTTTAGTTCTGATGCTGATTTAAATGGAAATATTGTGTAGCAAGTTCCTACTTGAAATGGGTATTGCACAGCAATATAAAAATTTTATTTAAGTTAGAACGCTCAAACTGTATATACCTAATTTGTAATGATATCAACTGATTTCTGGAGCAAAACCAATCTCCTTTTTTAGGCTAAAAAGACAACCACACGAGTGAATGCTGGTATGGTTGCTTCCTTGCTTTGGCTGTTGTGGTTTTTCTGGATTGTTATCCCAAAGAAAGCTGCCCCCCCCCCCCTAAAACTAGTTTATACCATTACTAATAAACTTTGCTGTATTTTTATCAATTTTTTTTTTTTTACTTTATAAGTAAAATTTTTGATTTGCAAGTAAATTTTCCAATTCTAATAAAAGCAAAATAGCAAATATATTGCTAGCCACAGTTATAACTTTTATATGTTTCTAAGTTTATTATAAGGCTATGCATTTGGTTGTCATGGTCTAGAGCAGCATGTTTCACATTGGGTTCTGCTTCTCATGAATACATTTAAAGAAAGTAATGCCACTGAATGAACTTAGTAATTATTTTTTATTCCATCTCCTTCCAGATTATCTAAATTTGGCTAAGTGTTTGTTTTATTTTAGAGCTTATCCTTTTTGCTACTGTTTACTAAATTTTCACCTTATATTGCTATAAAAAATCATCATGTATAAAAAAAAATAAACAATTGACTGTTCGCGAATCAAGAAAATGGAAAACAAATATAAGAGAAAGGAGAAAAAATGTATAAAGACCACAAAAATTGTATAAAATTTGGAATGACAAAAGCAGCAAAAAAAAAAAAAAAAAAAAAAAAGTGAACACAAAAGAAGTAAAATTGCAAGGAGTGGGATATATAAAGAATGGAAAAATCACTGATTAAACCATCTCTGGGGAAAATATTGTTCTAAAGAAGAAATCATTAACTGGATTGGAGTTTTCATTGATGTAAAAAGCAGAATGAAGAACAACCCAATTAATTTGATACAACACAAAACTAACACATAAATTGGAGTGCTGCAACAAGACTAGCTCGAACAAGGCTATATACCCTGTAAATTTATATTTTTTCTATGTCTACCCATTTCCAAGCCTTTGGAGACTGTCCTGACATTTGGACTTGCTTTCATTTTGTTAGGATTTGCCTCATCTTGTTGGGGCATGCATCTTTTGTGCTAATTTTAACAAAACTGGCCATATCACCATGTACTGCTTTTGTTTCCTTTGTTCAACTATTATGGAAACAAAATTGTTGAAGACAAATAATGTTTTTAGAAAATATAAGTAATCTTAGTTAAAAAGATAAATTAAAGTCGGAAGTGTCTATCTAGAGTGAGATCTGTTAGAGAACTTGTAGAAAATTATCAAAAACATATTTCTGAAGAACCAACTGTAACAGTGTTGCATATATCCAAGTTTTAAACAAATGCCTAAAATATGACAAATTTTTATGCAAAAACTACATATAAGTGTTTGTAAAAGTTGCAAGTGGGTTGGATATTTGCTTTGGAGATAAGCGTGAAATAAAAATTAAGATATTCAAATATATAGATAAATATTTGTTTTATTGCAACCTTTTATTTAACTTGATCTGGAGTATGTTTATCAGTGTGATTCAAATATTTGAGGCCCTAACTAATGAAATCCAATTATTCATAGTAACATGAAATTTGATATGTTATTGTCTCTTTTATAGTACAGTTTAATACTTTTGACTTTTAACAATATCGAGCTAGTTCATCCTGGGTCCTAGCTTTTAAAAATAAATGGAAAACCAGAGGAGCTAGAAAGTCCAAATTTAACATGTCGTCTTTTACAGTATATTTTAATTCTTTGGACTTTGAGCCTTATTGAATTAGCTCCTCCTATGCCCGCTATAGAAATATAGTAGTTTTGGGGGAATAACTCAAAAACCAGAGTAGATAGAATGTAGAACCAAAGTAGATAGAAACCAGCTTTAGGTATGTACTCATATCTGGGAAATAACTTGAAAACTGGAGTGCTACAAAAGCCAAATTTAGTATGTTATTGTTGTTTGTGGTATATTTTAATTCTTTTGAACCATATCTGAATAACCCGTCTTGAACTCACCATAAGAATGTACTCATTTATGGAAATAACTTCAACCAGAACAACTAGAAAGTCCAAATTTGTTATGTCATTATCTTTCATATATTTCAATAGCATTTTTTATTTTCATTCATTTAAGTTACATACTAACAATAAAAGGGTGTACTTTAAAAAACTGTATTTTTTGCATGTTTTAATTTTCTTTATTATTTCTTAAACACTTCTGAATTATAATTTTGGTAATGTTTATTCATGTAATTGTATATAATGTGCATGCTGCAAAATTTTAACAAGGTGGATCATTTTTCACCCAAACATTTTATGTGTAGTTACAATGTGAACAGCTTTAGAGGATTCCATTTTACACAAATTTAAAAATACTTCACTTTCACTATTTTATTGATTTAATGAGTTAAATTTAATTTAGGTGATTGATAGAATGAAATCTATGATTAAACAGCATCAGCAATTACCAGGAAGTATTTCTCGCAGTATTGTACAAAGGATTCATCATCTTTTCAAAGTGAAGTGTTCATAGCCCCAACACTGTATATACTTTCATTTCATATTTTTCACAAGATCAAAATCGTTCTTTTTTTTACTTTATGTATTAACTCTTAAATTTTGTTTCAGATATCAAACTATTTATAAACAACGTTCCATGTTTTATATAAAATTGAAACTATACCTATATATGCAGTTGGCCCTCAATATCTCGGATTTGAAGGAAGCATAAAAAATATTGACAGTGACTCCAGTCTAATGTAGCTGAAATCATTTTGTGTGAATAACATCTTTCTTTGTGGGTGGTTTGTCTTCTTTATACATTTTCACAACAGTTCAAAATATTTAAATATTGAAATTAGAACTACCTATTCAAAATATTAACATATTGAAATTATAACCATTATATTTCAAAAATTAAGAAACTGCTCAATGAAGGACTTTCAAGGGCTAAAAATTATATTTTATAGTTTACCACTATTAATTTTGGCGATATAAGCATTACAAACTTGAAAAAAGGAAAATTTTCAATCTACTTGAACTTTTGAACTTGACAAGTCGATTTCTTGAAAACTATAAGAGCTTTGTAAAAACAAATTATTAAAACTAAATTGAATTTCTTACTCAACATTTTTGCCACTTACTGTTTGTATCTGTCTTTTATGGTTTAGAAAATATTTTGAATGAAAGTAATCAAAGTGAGGCAAAAACTCACTTTGACAGAAACTTTTTTTGGTTTTTTCGGAAAAAAAAAATTTCAAAATATTAAAATTATTTTTGTATATTCATATATAGAACCATATTCCTAACAAAACAAAAGAAAAAAAGCATTGTTTTCAATTTTATGTATTATTCAGAGATATACGCGTCCAAAGTGTTTACGGTTTTGTAATGCTCTGATTTCAGTCAAAGATGTTATGCACATAAAATTTCGAGATATCAAAAACTTGAGTTATCGAAAATTAGAGAAAAAGACAGTGTTTCTAAATATAGCAGCACACATAGTATTCAACAGTATTTAAGTGTACTTATAGTACTGAAAGAAAATCATGATAATTTCTAATTTTTTGTTAACACTAGTCGATGAAGTTTTTGAATATGTATATATAGTACAATACTTACTTATATGTGCATACTATACGTGTATACATCTGAATTATTTTATGTACAAAAATGTATATACTCTGAACAAATTTTAATGTTTGAAAAAATTCTTCAAACCTTCAAACCAAATTCACCAAATTTCCAATAGTCATATCTGATCTAAATTCGATAAATATTCACACAATGTTCATTGAAGATTGTAGACAATACAAAAGGTGATCAGCCAACTTCTGCATTTTCATAATTGCCTTTTTTTTTACAACTTGATGTCAATGCTTCACTTTACAGCTCTGCATTACACCCTGGTACAAAGACTACAATTTTTATAGTGTTCAAAGGCAGGAACTCAAATTTTAATGTACTTCAATTTTCGCACACAACGTCCCCATATTGTTGTTGTTGAGACCCAGACCGTCCGACCTACCCTTTCTGGTAGGTCGGACGGTCTGGGTCTCAACAACAACAACAGCACAACAATGGACAATGCAATGTTGATGAAAAGGAAAATCTTACACTTTTAACAAGTTATTTTATAGTATAACTATTTAAGCCAATTTACAAAATTGTAAAAAATCTGGAAAAAAAATTAAAAAATTGAGTTATCAAAGGTAAAGAAGTCTACATCATGAAATTGTTTTTATATTATTTGAATAGTAAACTTTAAGGGAAAGGAAAATTTTTTGAGTTATCAAAGTTCAAGATATTGAGTGTCGACTGTACATTCATCTGAATTTTTAACTTTCATTTATTAAAAAAAATTAGCATCTTTTTGTATTTATATATACTAATATATGTGTTCACTATATGAAAAGAGGCACTTTGTACTCATCGATCATAAAATTTTGAAAAATATATACATTGAAAACTTGTATTTTTAAATTTTTTATAAAATTTACATTACAGATATATTGTGATTTCTGAAAGAAGCATTGCAGCACTGTAATTGCCACAGCAAAGAAAATGCACAAGGAAAAATTACGCAAATAGAAATTCTGATCCAAAATAAACAATACTAACTTTCATTCCTGCCCTTTGTAACCAATGTAAGTTTAGTTGACTTTTTTGTCAGCAAAACTTGTGTAAATAAAAAATCATAAATATTTAGTGCTTACCTGGAAATTTTTAGCACTAACTTTCGATTCATGCTGCTTAGATATTTGGCTACAAAAACATTAAAATATCTGAGTATCAAGATATATACTGTGGCATTGTGGATGCTGCAGCTTCTCTTCCAGAAATTATGGTAATCTTGATTTTATCTATTTCATAGATAAATTATTGTGTAAAATCTGGGTAAACATTTGACTAGCTTATAAACGTCACCAAAGTCATACAAAAACATTAAAATATCTGAGTATTGAGATATATTCTGTGACATTGTGGATGCTGCAGCTTCTCTTCCAGAAGCTATTGTAATCTTGATTTTAATTATTTCATAGATAAATTATTTTATAAAATCTGGATAAACATTTGACTAGCTTATAAACGTCACCAAAGTCATAATTAATAAAAAATTACTATCTGCAGAGTACTCACCAGCTATTACTTTTCTAGAAATTTTACATTTATGGAGCTTAATTTCAGATTGAATTAAAATGAAGCTATTATCATTAGACCAGTTGTTTTAGAAAATAAACTTCAATGTCAATTAGTACAGTATAAAAGTATTGCTTTACATACTGATTAGGTATGAACAAATTCTTCTACTTATGAAACCTTATGTATGTTTCGTACATCAAATAAATGGTAACCTTTATATTCAACAACGTACTGCTTTTTAATGTATAATAAAGCAATGCAAATAAACATAAAAGTGTTTAATGATGAAATATGTAGCATTGTCTTGCATAAGGAGTACTTTTTATATTGAATGTAGTATTTTTCGATTAACCATTGGTGTTTTTAGGCACTCCATAGAACTGCTGTGTATGTGTAATGTGTACTCAGATTTTACTTACATCCAAATGTGAAATTAACCAGTTCATAAGATAGGAATTTTTTACTATGTTTATGAACTGGCCTCTGCTGCTCAATTCATATAATATCTGTCTCTGTAACCCAATTAATGAACTATAAACTTACACAATCAATGTTACACTCTGAAGTTTCTGAGTTCATGAACTGGGCATTTTTTTTGTGTATGTGTGCAATTCATGAACTACCTCCTATAAACTACCTCTACCAATTCATGAACTAGTATCCTCTCTTGGCCAATTGATAAACTAGCGTTCTCTTTTACTCAGTTGATAAACATGCCTCTTTTCAATTACGTTCATAAACTTACCTCTTCTGTGGCTCATAAAATGAACTAGCAATTTATTTATATAATGTTATACTATGACTGAAATTGCTCGGTTTCTGATCTGAGCAATTTATTTGGCTGTTCATAGCCTGTCCTCTGTTACTCAATTCATGAACTAGTCTTCTCTGTAATCGCATTAATGAACTAACAACTCACACACTTACAAAGTTACATTCAGCCCTTAAAATCGTTCTGTTCATATACTAGCTCTTTATCCTTAATTTCAGGAACAGGGAACTTGTTTGTCCAGTTCAGAAACTGGACACCTCTGTATTTCCCATTTCCAGTGGTATATTAGAAATTTGGGGACTTTGCTAAAGTCTCTTAGGTGGGTGTACATTTAAACATTAAAATTTTCTTCATGATCCAAGAATTCAGTCTCATTCCTGATGCCAGATTTTGATATTACGTTTGATCTATCTCTTGTCAACCTTACAGCTTTTTTTACATTTCTGCTATGTTTCTCTGCACTGGTTTAAAATTTATTATAAAAATTAAAAATATGGTTGAAACTGCATTTAATAAATTTCAAGGGACCCACAAAATATTTTGTATGTCACTACTTTACTATAAGCAATTTATTTCTATTGAAAATTTCAGCATTATGATATTAAAAAACAGCAGAGAACAATCTATTTGCTAACAGCAAACTTGATATAAGTAAGTTTGACTATATATTAAATTGGGTCACGTGATATAATTGAGAATCAGTGGAGTGGAATTTTTTTAAAGAAAAACGCAAATGTATCTAAATAATGCAAAAAATCTTACTACAAAAATAAAAGGAAGATATCTCACTTTTGATCAGAACATTATGCTTAAGCTTAATTCGCCTCATAATAAATCCACAACTTCTCATTTCCTGAAATAGTATAAAAGGTTTCCAGTTCAAATTCTTGGTCAGAGTCTAATATTTGTTTTGAATTTGGGATAAATATTTTACTTCAATTATAAAAAACCTGTGTCTTAACTTACATGTAATCACTGTTTTAGAACTTTGGAAAACAATATTAATTGTGCGTGGACTGCTGTTTGTACTTGTTTCATTTTGTATATTTTCGTTATTCTTCCTTTCATTATTAATTTACTGTTAATTTAAAAAAAAAATTTTTTTGTTCTGTTCAATTTATTGACCATATGTTTTTCATTGAAACCCAACTAAATACATCAACTGTAATGTATAAAAATTTGAAAACTTTTATTTCCATTTCTGTAAAATTGCAACAAACTTTCTTTTGAAATTTAATAAAATTTTTATAATATATTATTTTAAAACGTATGTAGAGTAATTAATCCCTCAATCCTAATCACATTTTAGTAAAAAGTACAAAATGTAACTTTTTCTACAGCCCCCCACCCCCCTAGATTTGAAAAGTTAAATTTTGTACTTATTTTGTTAAAACTTGTCGCATGACCCAAACTGTTGTAATCTGAAAGTCTACCTTATTTGAAGCATTTTTTAAATTGGAACTATTGGGCAGTGATCAATCATTCAAGAGATATGTAGTTGTGCAATTTTACATCCTGTATTGTAAGGAACCTGAGCAACATATATAAGCACAAATAACACAATAATGCACTATACAGCTGTTTCGAGGATCCACTGATCCACTTCGTCAGTGCAAGAAAAGCAACAAACCTGAAGTTTAAAAGAAGACGCTTTTGGACTTTGGGTTTGTTGGTTCTCTTGCCCTGATGAAGGGGATCCAGTGTATCCTCAAAACAACTGCATGCCATATTATTGTGTTATTTATGCTTATATACATTGCTTAAAGTTCATTATCCTTTGCATAAAGTGTATTTTACTTATTAATACAATGTATTGTACTATGCAATTTTACTATATATTGTACTGTGACATACCATGTATTGTAGTGACATATTTTATATAACTAAAAACAATGCACAAATTCCATACTCAGTTATCAATGTTTTCCCACTTAATCTTTATACATTTAATGCTCATTCTCTACTTTAGCATGATTTTGGAATCATTTATAAAGACAAATCTTTTAGACAATCAAAATGTATGTTGATACAGACTAAAATTGTGATAACAGTATTATTTGGTTTTGATTTTCATACTGAGTATGATACATTCTATTTGATGGTTTTGTTAGATATGTCATGCTGGTCATGGTGATAAACATATTGTAAAACAATGTTACTAACAAATAGTAAAAAACAATCTTGGTATGATGTATTTTTGTAATGTTTGTCAATTTTATGGATGAAATAAATTTTTAAATAACTTCTCATTCTTTTAATTATATCTTGTTATCTGTTTTGTGCATCAATTTTATAAAAGATTACCATAATTTTTTAAGTGAGAAAAATGCTCACGAAAAAAAAATGAACCTAAAAATTACTAGTAAATTATATAAATATCCAGCATATTTAGTAAATGGTATAGTTAAAATATTTGGATTAGCTGAATATTCTTAAAATTCTCTCCTTAGTATCTTATATTAGCCAAATATCAACATTCTCTTGAATAAGCATTACAATGTATTTACATCCCCTTATACTTTAGCCTCTCACGCCCTTTATTTTGTAGCTTTTACTGTGAATATATTCCATTTTATTGCCTTTTTGCAATACTGTTATTTATTTCTCATGATTGACAACAGTAGATCTCTACTTTTATTTTTTGCGATTGGCAACATTGGTCTCTTCATTTATTGCATGAATGGATTGGACATTTTCAGTGTATTTCAGATATTCTTGTTTCCTATATAATTGTTCAATATTTATACTTGTCGTCCAAGTAATGAGAGTTTATAGATATAATCTCTCTCTCATTTCAGAAACAAGCATATTTTGTGTTCGTTTTGATTAAATACTTGGACTTGAATAAGAATTTTTTTGAACTGTACAATGTTTTAGGCCTAGTGCATATCCACATGTATAGCTTTAATGCTTGGATTTTTTATTTTTTTTTTTAATCCACACCATTGATATTTGTTGATTATTTTTAGCTTGGTGACTGGAAATAATCATTTTATTTTCCTCATAATTGATGATTCTTTATTTAATACTTCCTTATAATTTGTAGGCATATTTTACATTAGGGTTTTATTTATTAAGTTACAACTTCTCTCTATTCTATAATTGGATTTTCATATTATATTTTTATTATATATATATATAACAGTGCATTTTGCCAGAAGATAGATGCAAGGAGTCAATGTAAGGCTTTGTCTAATTTCTATAATCGATTAATATATTCTATTCATTTTTATTAATTTTTTAAATTATTTTATAGGGTTAATGATGATTACCATTTTTATCTATATGTATTAATAAGCACTCGTTGTATTTTGAATACAGTTTATCTGGTTTTTATACCTTCTAACACTTTAGAATGGATTTACTATTTACAATTTTTAAGAATGGTAACATGGACATTACTCCTTAGGGTTGGCAATACCTTCTTTGCCTATTATTTTGGGTGGTTTAGCTGTTTGAACTTCTACACACGTGTAAGTCAATTCTATTTTTTCAATTTATTCAATTATTTTTAGTTTTTCAAATTTCTCAATCATTTTCCATTTATAGCACATTGAGGATTCTATTGACTTTTTGTTCACAGTAACAAGTCAATAAATAAAATGTGTTAATTGAAGCTGATGCACAGTAATAGCCCCCTGAAGATTTTACTATCACATCACCTTCATTATATTGATTGATATTCCATTTTTCTTTGATATATTTGTTTTAAATTTAATGGGTGGTTTCCTGCTTTTTCATTTTTATGACTGACATTCTCTTGATTTTTTTTCTGTGTTGGTATTTGAATGTTTTTGTTTGTTATGGATGCTTTACTATTTCTCTTCAATAATTCTATTTTAATTGCATCTTTATTAATTATATATATATATATATATATATAATGTGTGAGAGAAGAGAGAGAGAAGACTTGATGAAAGTTACTAAATGTACAAGCTTTCTTGAAAAGTCTAAGCATTCCCAATAGCTTTGTAAGGAAGGATACAAAAGTCTACACGTTAGGTGTATCTATAGTAAAGTGACCATGTTCAACCGAATAAAAGTTATTGCAGTGTTCCTAACAAAATACTTAAAAAGTTAGTATAATGAACTCAGTAACAAAGCGAGATAGACAAAAAAATCCACTTACAAGGTTGTAGATAGTGTATATTCTCAATGAGTAGGAATTGACACTAAAACTGTTGTTACAGAACTCTTTATTTGTCGCAGTATGGTTATTGGCAAATTGTCCTCTTTAGGAATGCTAAAATAAACAACAGTAATACAAACAAAAAATCTAATGTACGATCTGTTCAAAATTCCTTCTGTCAACAGCAATGCTCATTTGAATTAGAGTAAGAATATTTCTGTATACTTTGACAATCATTACAGGTATTGCTGTGTTACTGGCCCTGACGATATGGCTTTTATTACAGTCATTTATTGCTTTCCATATATTGCTTTTCATTTATTGCTTTTTCGTTCGTTTTGGGTGTCGATTCCTATTAATTGAATCACCAATTAAAAAAGGGGAACGAGTCCAAAAAATGAAGCGAGATAGCCATTTTGTTCTTTATATTAAGATATCCATGATGAGTGTATAAAGGAAGTGAGGCCTTTCATTATGACCCTATTACTGGCCTATGAAAAACATGGTTGATTTGAAAAGGGAAATTAGTCCACAGCTTTTTGTTTAAAAATAAAATTATGAAAATGAGCCAAGTAAATTTTGAGAACACTCTAGTACAGCTATAAATTCAATAATTGCCATAATTTAAATCAGATTGTTCTCAATATAGTAAACATATTGGGAAAATCTGCAGGTCAAAACCTTTCATAAAAGAAAAAAAAAATATTAACGAGATCGCTGATGAGCTGGCTCGAGAGGGTTGTGACTACCCCGACCCCAATTCCTTGGCCTTGTGTCCTTCGGAAATTCATTCCCTCCACAAAATTAGAATGAATTCTTCTTGGCATACTCCCCCTGTTCACCATTGGTACGTCACAAAGAGTCCTGGCCTGGCGTGACTTAGAAGCGTACACCTCCTTAGTATAAAATTCGTGGAGGGGGAGAAATCTTTTTCTGCTTCTCCTGCTCACCTCCTTGATTGTATGGGCGTCTCCTTGGGACAGCTGTTGGTTGAGCAGGAATTTGTCTGTGATTCTCTTTTGCGACAGGATCTTTTGAACTTGGTGTAGGGTTTCCTACACCAAGGGGATTGGAAACAACAGCACAGCAACAAAAAAAAAATATGAAAATCAGTCTAGTAGATTCTAAGAACTCGATGGGGACAGAAATATCTTCTGAACTTAAATATATAGATCCTCTAGAATAACAGTTCTCGTATTCTAAAATTTTTCTAGCACCTAGTAAAAGCATGTAAGTTTGACACACCACCTTAAAGTATACCAGTAGAGTTATCAAAGAAGTGTAAATGGAAGGTGGTGTTCCCTGTTTTTTATTTTTGATGTGAATAAAATAGGCTTGAGGTATCTCTGGCTAATATCGGAATGTTATGAGAAATGTAAGTCCATTGGATGCTTATATCTCCAAACCTAATAAATGAAAATGTAAACTAGGTTTGAAAATTTGCTTTTTGTCTGAGCGAGTTTTTGCTTCACTTTGTGTAATTTACTCAAAATATTTCCGAAACTGTAAAAGATAATTATAAATACTAAGGGACAAAAATTTTCTGTAGGAAATCTAGTTTCTAGATATATAATTTGTTTTTATAAAACTCTTATAGTTGATGAGAAATTGTCATCTTATGTTGGAAGAAGATTGAAGATTTTTCGTTTTTCATGTGTGTAATGCTTATATCTCAAAAATTGAAAATGCTCGCTATAAACCATAAGAAGTAATTTGTAGCCCTTCGAAATCTCTACAAATATATTTAATTTGATTTTGGATAGAGTTCTTAGGTTTTGAACTGTAGTGGTTATAATTTCGATATTTTAATGTTTGGACCTGTTGAAAGTTTTCCAATGGGAGAAAACAAGCTGTTTTTAATTAATAATTTTAAATGCTGCTTTACAGCTCAATGGGTTTTCTCCTTGGTGCATAAGCGCTAGATGTTTTGTTTTAAAGAAATTAAGATGTGGAATGAACTTGGGGATTCTAAGTATGTGTGAATTTTTATGGGAAAAGCGGGAGATATGAAATTCTAGTAGGTATTATATCCTGCCAGACAAGTTTCTATATTCTCCTTAATCTTGACTCTCATCAGAAATATTGTATAAGTTTAGTTAATGTGCCGCTAAGCAAGTTAGTAAAATCATTTGATATTCTGACGTGAAGTCTATGGTCGGGGTTCCGACTGAAATCAGACTGTAAACTAAAAGTGCTTCCTGTGTACAGATTGCAAATAATTTGTAGCCATATGAATGCCCTACAAGGCTATGTAATTGATTTCAGATTAAGTTCTTAGTTTTCAAAACATAGTGGTTCTAATTTCTATATTTTTATAATTTGAAAGTTCTTGAATATGTCTAAAGAAGGCAAACCGCCCACAAAGAAACTTTGAATGAAAGTCGATTTTTAATCACAATAGATGGAAAATCATTGGTTTTTTTTTATTAAATTAAGATCAATGGCAAGAATCTGCTTGCTTTATTGGTGTTAATTTTCTAATATTGTGTTGAATCTTTTAATGTTAATCTTGAGCTAGACTCCAGTTTCAATGCCGTGGAATATTATTTAGCCAGAGGCTTTTAAATTTGAAATAAATGAGATCAAATACTAAAGATTTTTACCAATAGATGGCAGCACCAACTTCAAAATCGGAGAATTGTACGAAATTATTTTGTTTATGACTATGAGTGCACGAGTATTAATTTTCTATTACATAAAATGTTTCAACACAAATATTGGAAATTTCTTGAATTTACCGATCTTGCAAAGGCCGAAAATCACCATAAATAGCAGAATCGGTTAAGAAAAAATAGTACGAATTAATCTCCCTAGATGGCAGCACCAAATAAAATTATATCTACAACGGCAACAGTGGGAGGTAACAATATAATGGATTCAGCTCGGAACTCCTTTCCCATTATATTATTTCTATGATCTTTATAACAATTTTCAATTACATTTTGTGCGTTTAAGAGACGGAATGCTCCGCACTGAATAACAAGAAGAAAACTTTCTATGTGCCTATATTTTGCGAAACCGACAAATCCCGGTCTTACCACGCAACAGGAATTTGCTAGTCTCTATAGACATTCACAATTGAGGCGAATTTTCTTGCTGCCATTGAAAATATCACCTATTACATGCTGAAGAGCTGCATAGATTCTGATGTTATTAATAATAGGAGCGCGATCTTGTTTGGGAACGCCCCCCTCCCCTTTTAGGCGGGTTCTGTGTGTATATGTAATATTCTTATCAAACACGAATGTTACTGGCGTTTTATGCGTACTAAATTTAAAAAATTTTATTTATAAATTCGCGCAGGTACAGGGTTTCTAGAAAAGTCGTTAAACACCCCCATCCCCCAATAAGTTTCTTAGGAAAAGTCCATAAGTGTACATGTTAGTTCCATATGTACTCAAGTGACTATGCCCGATCGAAATAAAATGATCAGCGCCAATAACGAATAACTGAAGAAATTAGGAACAAGAACCCGACAACAAAGTGAGATAGACGGAAAAGGCCAATTCAAATTTGTAGAGCATTGTTTATTTGGTCGATCTATGCCACAGACCTCGAAACGCCTTTCTGCCCACAACCGAAAAATCAGACAAATAACAAACCTTTGGTTATGGTATCTGAATGGTTGAAAACAAAGAGATTAAGCCGAGTTCCTAAGTATGGTCTCCGTGAATTTGAATATGAACCAGCTCCCAAGGAAACGAACATACCCCAAAGAAAATATCAGATGAGATTTAAAAATGTGATACTTTCTCAAATGTATGTTGGTATAGTGTTCTAAGTTGTGTGTAATACAAGCATA
Organism: Amaurobius ferox; assembly: GCA_951213105.1. Taxonomy (NCBI): domain Eukaryota; kingdom Metazoa; phylum Arthropoda; class Arachnida; order Araneae; family Amaurobiidae; genus Amaurobius; species Amaurobius ferox. The sequence goes on from OX578147.1 coordinate 118,192,530, forward strand.
CATAGGTGTCCATTAATTTATTTCACATTACTCCAGAATAACTCTGTAGGGAGAAAGATCATATTTAGTATATCGCTGTCAATCGTGGCATATTTCACAGCATTTAGATATATTTATATAAGGCAAATAGAAGACTTGCCCCCCCCCCCCCCCCCGACCAAAAAGTCCTGAAAGAAACACTGCGTACAACCATTAAATTTAGGTACTTCAGGACTCGAATGTGTGCACCAGTGGTGAAACATGATGATAAAATAATTGAATGAAATGAATGCTGGAAGTTGCCATGAAGTTTTATAGTAGAACCTGTCATGGCTGTTTTTTGAACTATGAATCATGCTTGCCTAATAAAAATCGTAAATCACACTTTTGATGCAAATAAAAACAGATAATCATTTTTTTACAATACGTATAAATATCCAAAAATTGGTCTGGGATTTTCTAACCACAATTTTAAAAACTTTATAATTGAAAAAATATTTAATTTCTTTCATTAAAATTTAAGTGTTTAAAAGCTTATCATAAGTGAACTAGAGTGCTGCGAAATGACACTTGTAGAATTCAGAACTATAAATTTTCTGTTACACCCGCTCCCCATGAAACATTTTTGGCGAAGCTACCGATAGGGAGGGGGTGAGGACGTATTTGCTGCATAGGAGCCCGAGAAGTTCGGTCGGCGACCCTGTGTATGTACGTAACTAGAAAATGTACCCGAATTGCTCTGGGGTGAAAAAAGAAATTTAATTTGAAGGCCCCACCCCCAAATAAAAAATTAATCCAATACCACCCTGAGAATCCAGATCGTCCAGCTCATTCGAGGGTGTTGTTGTTGTTGAGACCCAGACCGTCCGACCTACCAGAAAGGTGTTGTTGTTGAAACCCAGACCGTCCGACCTACCAGAAAGGTGTAAGGTAACTGTTTGGACGGTCGGGAAGTGCCACCCAATTTGGACCGGAACCCAGTGGGGGAGGCATCCACAGGGACCGTACCCTCCTTCCCCTACCACCAACCTCTCGGAAGGACTTTCGGACCCACATGTTTAACGTGATCGTACTCCGCATGAACACGGCGGCAGTTTTGGCAGCGGCTGGAATCGAACCCGGGCCTACCGAGTGCAACTCCAGCGCGCTAACCAATGGGCTACCGCGCCCCTACCAGAAAGGTGTAAGGTAACTGTTTGGACGGCCAGGAAGTGCCACCCAATTTAGACCGGAACCCAGTGGGGGAGGCATCCACAGGGACCGTACCCTCCTTCCCCTACCACCAACCTCTCGGAAGGACTTACGGACCCACATGTTTAACGTGATCGTACTCCGCATGAACACGGCGGCATTTTGTGGCAGCGTGCAAATCTAGCGCGCAAACCACGGGGATACCGCACCCGAGATGTGCCAACAGCACGCAGTGTTCCGAGGTGGTCACCCACCAAGTACTAACCGCGCCCGATGCTGCTTGACTTCGGTGATCTAACGAGAACCGGTGTTTTCAGCACGGTACAGCCGTTGGCCCTCATTCGAGGGTGTAGAAGACCCAGACCGTCCGACTCGTCCAGAGGACTTAGAGTAACTAGTTGGACGGCCGTCATTCGAGGGTGTGGGACAGTTCATTCAACTGTCCCACACCCTCGAATGACGGCCGTCCAACTAGTTACTCTAAGTCCTCTGGACGAGTCGGACGGTCTGGGTCTTCTACACCCTCGAATGAGGGCCAACGGCTGTACCGTGCTGAAAACACCGGTTCTCGTTAGATCACCGAAGTCAAGCAGCATCGGGCGCGGTTAGTACTTGGTGGGTGACCACCTCGGAACACTGCGTGCTGTTGGCACATCTCGGGTGCGGTATCCCCGTGGTTTGCGCGCTAGAGGGTGTGGAACAGTTGAATGAACGGAAATATCCCATTAGGGGGGAGGGGGGTAATAGATCCGGTCGTTCATTCGACTGCTCCATACCCTCGAATGAGTTGAACGGTCTGGGTTCTCAGGGAGGTAATGGATATCTTTTTATTTGGAGATGGGGTGGTCTGAATCCATTACCTCCCTACCAACCCAATTGAAAAAGGCTCCGATCAAGCGCCCGACAACACATTTCACTTAATGGAATCCTGCCTCAATTTCCAAATTGCACGCTCTCCGCAAAAATTGAATAAATAACTAAATAAAAAAAACGATGAAGAGCGAATGCGAACATCCTTCCTAGGCAGGCATGCACAGTAAAATCTACGGGTTGAAAGGTCGAATCCTGTAACGCGGGGAGTTCCGCAGAAGATGTGTTCGTTGCCTTACAGTTACTTAATGAGATCACTTAAAAAAGGCCCCAAAATTATAATTATAAAATTGAAAAAACAAACTGTTTGAATCCGAATATATGCACGAAACTTTCTGTCTAAATATAGAACTGTACTAATCTTAATTTTTTGGGTGCGACGAAGAAAGTATCACATAATCTAAAAAATACAAATTTCGAAGTATTTTTAAAAAATTAAATGAATGTGAATTAATTGTCTCACAGATTCGGTTCAAAGGTCGCTGAAAAGAACGTTCTTCGATCTTTCCGATGGCCCCAAGATAGAAACTCTGTGACTTATTAGGATTATCTCCTATAAACTTCGTCAGATATCATCGTTTCCTCTTTTTCTCTATTCTATGATTGTGCCATTTAGGTGTATCTTTATGTTTATGAAGCTATTAATATGTTTTATATTAGAAATAAGAATGCTGGTGGTAGTAATGAGGGTGGCAACTTCAGGCTAAGGCGGGGTATTATCAGACCTCCACGAGCCAATTCTACTAAGTTTCAGAAATTTTATCCCTTTTTTAGCTCTTAAATTTTACAATCTTCTCAATATTTTAAAAGCATTGCTACCTATCGTTCCTTTTCCACGGCTATCAAAGACTGGTTATTTACTTATAATTCAGTTGTAATTGAAAAAAATTTCCATATTGATATCTAATTATTTACCTGCTTTTATTGTCATCTTTACCTTTTTTATTGTCAGTGTTTCTTTTTTTATGTGCTATGTTGTAATTATTTTATCTGTAACTGTTTTTATGCCATTTGTTGCTGCTATAATTGCCGTCTTTACCCATCTCCTTCTATAAGGCTATCTTTTAGGAGTGTGTATTCGTGGATCCTGTAATCTCCTTACTTCTGAAAATTTTTGATCGCAAAAGAACCGATTTATTTGAAAACGCTGAAACACGACATAACTAAGAAACTAATTAGAATTTCTTTAAAAAAAAAATATCGCCGAGGCGCACCTTCCCGTGTTTTGAAGTGCCTGCGTGTACCAAATTTCATGGCTGTACAACGCTTACATTCCTCGCTAGAGATCACACAGACACACACATAAACATACTTATTCCTTTATTATGCAAGAAGTACGAGCAGATGAAGAAAATGTCTTCCAAGATCGTGACTCCCATAGGTCAAGGAGTGTAACCATGGTCCATATATCTTATAACAAAGACAGTAGTCGTTTCACACGGAAAAAGAAACAAGGATAAATGAGATTTCCGCATCGCTTAAAACTTTTCACAATGACCACTTTCTTTAAGGAAATCTGCTCATATTTCCAATAACTCGTCTTTCTTCTTTCCAGACATGTATTTTTACGCGTATGTGCGGTCTCCACCTGCGCTCGAGATTCGTCCTTCTTCGAGTGCAAACAAGTTTCACTCCTTGTCCGTTCGATCATACTACTCAAATTAGTCTGCTTCGAACTGCTAGAGTTTGGGAGAAGGATTATATAATGATAGTGTCGGTATCGGGTTGATGTAGTGTAAAACAGGTATGTAAAGTTTCCTTGTTTGTGCAATGGCATTCGACAATTTTCAATGGGATAGCTTTGAATATTTCAAAAGAATTTTTACTTTTTCATTTTATGTATACAGTGTGTTTAGAAAAGATTACACGACTGACTGTATGATCGATCGTATGCCTATATTTTATGAATGAAGTGTGTATCATTTGTATTAATTTGTATATTCAGAAACAAGGTTTGGGGGGAGGGACTTTCACTGTTTCTTTTAGGCATACGTCCGGAGGGGCGAAGGCCCCCCGGAGATGAATATCCCCCCGGAGGCATTTTATATTAACCTAGTATCTATTTATTTGACATAGCATTTAGATATATTTATATATGGTAAATAAAAACGTACCCCCCTCAAAATTTCATTCAGCCCCCCCCCCCTCCCCCGGCCAAAACGTCCTGAAAGAAACACTGCCCACTTTGATTTTGTAAACATAGTCCAAGAGACGTTTCCAAAATTAATTTTCTACGCATTCATCGTTTTTTGAAAAATCGTGATTATTTAACAAAATTTTAATATTTGTAATTATTTATATAACCACTGTTCTGTTTTGGTCAGATTTAATGTTTTCCTTTTCCAAAAGCAAAAGTTTCGATTCCCACTGAAACACGTGTTGCGACGTGGAATCACGCGTTGAAAAAATCGGTCTTCTTGTTGCCTGGCATCAAGTATGCTTTCTCGGACGGCTGCAAGCCGTGTAAATTTGTATTTCTCTTGTAAAACGCTAACGAATGACTTAAGTTTCATCCATGTACTCGGTACGTCAATGGGGATGAGTTGGGACAAAATGTTCAAAATAAGTTGATTGAAAATTATATTTTTGCACACCAGTCCGATTCGTTACATTAAATAACATTCAGAAAAAAGTTTTATTTATTTATTTAGAAACTTTTTCAACAGTTGGCAACAGAAGTTTGAACATTTCAATGTTAATTTGTCCCAAGAGATTTTCAGCTATATCTTACTAAAATGTGTACTTATTGATATCGCTCTTGTCTTTAATATGTAGTAGGATAACCGAAAACAAATGTCTTAATTAAAAGTTTTGCATCTTGATATTTTTAACTTTAAAAAATTTTAAATTTTGGTAGTGAAAAAAGTGAATTGTCCCAGAAAAACATCGACTGATGTTTGAGTTCTGGCCGACTGCTGAAGCTTGTGGAAAAGCATTAGTTTCTGGCTGTCAGCACTAAAAAGCAAATAGACCACTGATGGCAATCTGTGGACTATTTGCTTTTCAGTACTCTAAGTTTGCTTTCCAGTACTTGTGGTCTATTTGATGGTAATCACCTCCGGCGCAAGTAGGGTTAACGCAAGCCCTATCTGCGCTTTGTTAACTTTCACAGAACACATTTTTTGCCGAAATTCTACTCAAACAATTTCGAAATATTTTCCGATAGATAAAATGCAATGCTTAGATTATATTAAAACTAAATTTAATACCCAATAAAATATAGAATGTATTTTTATTGTAATCCCAAATATTTTTGGTGCTGCCATCTGTTGTCATAATTTAATTCATACCGACTATTTTTTATTTTTTAATGAACATTTTTAAATGTCTATTCCTCCTAATACAGCATTAAATACAACAATAGATCATATATAATAATGCCACAATCACGGAAAGGTAATTTCTCATTCTATACATTTGATTAAGGGATCTGAATGTACATCACTGAGGACTGCAGCCTTGTCTTCAAGTTCCTTTGTTTTCAAGTCCAAGTTCAATTACCTTTTCGTGATTGTAGCATTATTTTATATGATCTGTTGTATTTAATACCGTATTAGAAGGAATAGACATTTAAAAATGTTCATTAAAAAATAAAAATAGTCGGTATGAATTACATTACGAAAACAGATGGCAGCACTAAACATATTTTGGATAAAAAATACATTCTATATTTTATTGAGTATTAAATTTAGTTTTAATATAATCTAAGCATTGCATTTTATTTTTCAAAAAATATTTCGCAACTGTTTGAGCAGAATTTCGGTGGAAAACCTGTTCTAGGGTAGAAGGTTTACTGACGCTCACCCTTAACGGCAAGTGAACAATATTTCTTTCAGGCATTCCTCCCTCCGGGAGGGACGAATCCCCCCTGGAGACGACTATCCCCCCCCCCCCCCCCCGCAGACATTTTATATTTACCTAGATTCTATTTATGTGACACAGCATTTAGATATATTTATATAGGGCAAATAGAAAACTTGCCCCCTCCCCCCCTTACGGCCGAAAAGTCCCGAAAGAAACACCTCAAGTAAATAGCTGGCTATTAGTGCGTGCCCTGCAAATGGACAACTTTTAATTACTGCAATAGATTCTGAAGTAATAATCATAATTCAGTATTTTTTTTTATTTCAAACGGGTCCTGTAATTCCATCTTTCTTCTTTTCAAAACTTACAAAGATCATTTAACAAGATCGAGCTGTGAATAAAAAGTGCTACAATATATTGAAACCGTAATATTTTTTATACTAATTTTTTTATATATTCTTAATGCACATATTGTTAAACCTCTAAATATAAAATTTTGTTGGATTCTATATATAAGTTTTTGAAATATAGATGCTTAAAATTTCCAAATTTCGAATTTTGAGGTATCTGGCATGCAACCTGCCACCTGGAACGACTGCCAGACTCATCCGTTTAACATCCATTTCATCCATGCACTCGATATCGTAAGTTGATGTCAATTTTACCCTTTTGTAAGTGTCCCCAGGTCGAAGTCCACCTGGACGAGGTCCATGAGTCTGACAGTCCTGTCAGACTCATGGATCTCGGTTAGCACCGCGAAGTTCTACTACTTGCAATGCTCAAACCTTTTGAACTCGATGAGTAAAGTCGTTTGCTGGCTCTTGGCCCGGTTCTATCCACCAGTAAATGATGACGTCTACTAACATACTAGAGCTCCTATAATACAGATTGACCCATGACCGCCATGTTCTATCACACATAGAGAAACGCCTTGGCGACAAGGAATGTGAACCAGCGCCAGTCTCCTTGGAGCGTACCTGTGTTTGGTGCCATTATCGCCAACTGCGACGAAAAAGTATATTTTTGCATTCATCTCCTCAACAATTTATCCATTTTCCTCTTCTTGTTCATTCAGATATCTAAACATTCGTATCCCTTTTCGAAAATTAGAAGAGCAACTTACGGCTGAACATCCTCCCATTTTATTACGAATTTATACCACAATGCTCGATATCGAGCGAATCACTGCGCAATAGAAGGCAATGGGCAAGTGTGATATAAAATGGCGGAAGCGCCAGTTCTCTATATTGGAGCCTTTGGATATACATTGATTCACGAAAAATGTTTGTTTTAGTGTTCCCTGTCTCCCATTAAAGTTTATACAAGGAGTTTAGAATCATCTTGTAGAGAATTTTCACATCGTATCCGGACAGGCCAACGGCCGTACCGTGCTGAAAACACCGGTTCTCGTTAGATCACCGAAGTGAAGCAGCATCGGGCGCGGTTAGTACTTGGTGGGTGACCACCTCGGAACGCCGCGTGCTGTTGGCCATCTCGGGTGCGGTATCCCCGTGGTTTGCGCGCTAGATTTGCACGCTGCCACAAATGCCGCCGTGTTCATGCGGAGTACGATCACGTTAAACATGTGGGTCCGTAAGTCCTTCCGAGAGGTTGGTGGTAGGGGAAGGAGGGTACGGTCCCTGTGGATGCCTCCCCCACTGGGTTCCGGTCTAAATTGGGTAGGCACTTCCCGGCCGTCCATACAGTTACCTTACGCCTTTCTGGTAGGTCGGACGGTCTGGGTCTCAACAACAACATCGTATCCGGACAGTTACCTTACACCTTTCTGGTAGGTCGGGCGGTCTGGGTCTCAACAACAACAACATCGTATCCGACATCGTATCCGCTGACTCGTAAATAGAAACATGTTTAGAAACGCTCAAAAATGTATCAATCCCTCCAAATCCAATAGTCGGGTTTTTTACCCCATATCATGTTTTCCCCTTACTATGTAGCGTAGGAAAAGTAATAAATAATCAAAGATTATATTCGGAATTAAACATATATTTCATTATCTGTGATCTCTTTCACGAATCCAAGAGTCAGATTTTTTACCTCCATACAATACTTTTCCCTTACATATACCATGTATAGTGTAGGAATAAACAATAATCAAAGATTATCTTCGCAATGAAACACATGTTTCATTATCTGCGATCTCTTTCAAAACTCCAAATCAGCTTCATTGTAGCCATTTGTTTCAATCTGTCTTTCATCAAGTTATACGTAACACGTTTTACATGAAGTTACGGCTCCTTCAAAATAATGATTAGAAAAATAGATCTATTAATATTCCAACAGTGACTCGGCAAGTTCTTAATGAATAAACATTGGATGACGTCATGCTAGAATTGTTTGTTTTTATTTTTAATGTACAGTGACTCACAATTTGGGCAGTATGAAAGGAATTTACGCAGTGCGAAAAATCAGCTTTTTATTAAACCTTTGTGTCATTCTATTGGGGTTTAGCGAATGTATTTTTGATGGGAATAATATCTATGGTCCAAGTATCTGGTTGAAATGGGAGCGATACAAAGAATGTAAACAATTCGGACGCTTCCATCTCCGAATTGAAGAGATAAAAATGTAAACAATTTTTACTTATTTTATCGGAAATAAAGTACCATTTATGAATATATAAAAATAATTTCAATATTTTTATATTTTGAACTTTTTTCCCGAAAAACTAAACTGGTTTTGCTTCACTTTTCTTACTTTCACTCGAAACATCTTCTAAGCCCGTGGTTCTCAACGTGTTGTGCAGGTCCCACACAGTGTTTCCTTCAGGCGTACCTCCTAGGGGGGTGGGGGTAGCAAAGCCCCAACCCCGAAGGCATTTTATGTTAACCTAGTTTCCATTTATGTGACAGCATTTAGATATATTTTTATAGGGCAAATAAAAAATTTGTCCCCTCTAAAGTTTCACTTCCTCTCCCCCTGGCCAAAAAGTCCCTAAAGAAACGCTGACCTCACAGGGGCAGTTTGAATGTATAGGAGCAAATTTGAAAATACTACAATAAGAAAAAAAATGTCATTTAGCAGCGAATACAGAAAACATTTCATAACTCAAAATTGAGTCGTATGACAAACTTTCCATTCGATATTTATTGCCAGTGATTACTAGATTCGGATGCGTTTTTGCCAGTGTTTCTTTCACTTTCAGGCATACATTCATAGGTATGTGTTTCTTTTCAAGAAGTTTTGCCCCTCCCCTCCCTTTCCAAAGACATTTTATGTTAACCTAGTTTCTATTTATAGGACAGCATTTAGATATATTTATATAGGGTAAATAGAAAACATGCCCCCTAAAGTTTCATTCGCCCCCCTCCTCCCCTCCGACCAAAAAGTCCTGAAAAAAAAGCGCTGGTTGTTGCTCGTATAAGTTTTATACCATTTTATGATCATCTTCCAGATTTTTTCTTACAAATAATAAAAATATTTTTTTTTTTACAGAAGTAAAAAAAGAACTTACTCAACTTCCTTGTAAAAAGCAGCCAGTTTGGTGACTTCAATTGCTTCGAGGGCTTTATAAGCCCCATGAATTAGAACAATACTAGCCGAATACCTGTTGCAAATCAACGGTCTGTCAATAAGCAACCCCTGAATAATGTAAATTTTTTAATAATTCGCGTTTCACATTCATTCGGTAAATCGAATATTTTGCCGTGTAGAAAGAACCCCCTAAAGAAGAAAATATTGGGAAATTTAAGTTGGCATTTCTTCCTTTCGAACTATCTACCCGTAGTCTATCTCATCCCGAAACATAACCCCCCGTGTGCATAACCCCCTTAAAGAAGAAAAAATTGCAAAAAAAAAAAAATGCACACTTCTTCCTTTCCTGCTTCAAAAACGATCCTGAATTCTCTTCATTTCCCTCGCTTTCACTTCCTCCCGGCGGGTTGGGCTCGGTTTCGGATGTTGAGCTCCTTCTCGTCTTCAACCATCTCCCCAATGGTAAAGCCCCTGGCGTTGATAACTTAGATTTCAACATCTGGAAAAATGTTTTCAAATCCTTTCCCTCACTTGTCTCCAAAATTATCAACAAAATTTTTTATCTTGGTCATTTTCCTAGCTCCTTAAAAATCTCAAAAATTATTTTCCTGAATAAACCTGGTAAAGACCCCGCTCTCTGTACTTCATACCGCCCCATTTGTTTACTCCCTACATTTGGCAAAGTCATTGAAAAAATTTTTATCAATAAATTAAATTTCTGGTTGAATTCAGAAGGTGCTCTCCATCCCCTCCAATTTGGGTTTCGGGAGCTTCACAGCTGTGAAGATGCTGCACTCAAGCTTGTTAAACATATTGAATCCCTTCGATCAGTCCATCATGTCTCCCTTACCACGGTAGACATCTGCGGGGCCTTTGACAGCTTAAATTGGAATGTTCTTCCCTCTACTTTTGAAAAAATTAACCTCCCTCTCCCTTTTCGTGCTTTTATTTATTCATATTTGTCCTCCCGTTCTATCACTTTTACCGGTAACAATTTGTCCCTCTCTAAATTACTTTCTATGGGTGCTCCACAGGGTTCGGTAATTTCTCCGATCCTGTGGAATATCTATTTCAATAGTATCTTAACCCTTAACAACGACCTCTTCTACCTGCAGGCCTTTGCGGATGATCTGGCCGTGGTCACGTCTGGTTCCGATATTAAATTTACCACCCAAAATACAAATCAAATTCTTGGTCTCATCTCGGATTCCCTCCCTTCCTTGAAACTTTCAATTTCCCACGAAAAATCAAAATGCATTATTATCAACAAATACAGATCCAAAAGAAAATATAATCGATGTATTAGACTTCAGAATAAACCCATCAAAATTTCCAAAACTCTTAACTACCTAGGTATTATAATTGACAATAACTTAAAATGGAGCGCTCACATATTCTACTTAAAAGAAAAATGTTTCAAGTTGTCCTCAACATTTGGAAAAATTTCTGGGAATAACTGGGGGGTTAATAAAGCTCTTTTAAAAATATGGTACTTGACTGTAATTGAAAAGGTTATTATTTACGGATCTGGGGTTTGGGGGGGTAATCTCACACGGGATCAAATTTCAAAACTTACTTCATTACAAAGAATCTTTTTATTAAAAATCTGCCCTGGTTTTCGGACAACTTCGAACATTTCTCTTTTTTCAATTACCGGTATTCCCCCTGTCCATTTAGTCATTAAAACTCTTTTTATTAAATATAACTTTTGGAAACATAAACTTAACTTATTTTCGGACCCCTCCATTCCCTCCCCTGATCAATTTGATTCCCTTTGTTCTCTTTCTAGCCTTCCTCCTCCCCTTCGTGTTTTAAATTTTTCTTCCTCGAACCCTTCCTCGTTTTCTAGGTTTAATGTATTCACAGATGGGTCAAAACTGGATAATAATGTAGGTTTATCAATATGCATTTTCGAAAATGATCGACTGATCGAATCATTATCCTTTAAACTTAGAACTGGAAACACAGTTTTTCAAGCCGAACTTGAGGCCATCAACCAGGCCATCCTCTGGGCCGGCAAAAACAATTTAAAAATCAACATCTTTTCGGACAGTCAGTCATCTATTTCGGCTTTTAAATCTATCAAGAATAAAACGAAATTTCTATCTAAAATTAAAACTAATGCTCACCCCTACAAATCATTAATTAACTTATCCTGGGTCAAGGCCCATTCTAATATTCAGGGCAACGAAGTCGCCGATGAACTGGCCAAACAAGCTACGATCTCCGGCACCCCACTCCTTATACCTTTTCCCTACTCCTTTTTGATTAATAATTGTAAATCTTTCCTTCTTAAAAATTGGCAATCTCTTCTTAATGATTATATTTCCCCCCGGACTCATGACCCTGCCAGAATTCTAAGCTATTTACCCAAAGTCAACCCCAATTTTCAAATTTATAACAAATTCTTAATCTATTTTTTAACGGGTCATGGTCCTTTTCTTGACTATCTTCATTTTTTCAAACATAAACGTTCTTCAAATTGTCTTTGTAATTCATATGGTGACGTAGATCATTACGTCTTTAATTGCCCCCATACCTCAAAATTTCACTTAACCCGTCCTCCAGATAATCTTCGTGCGACTTGGTTCTCTGGTGTCAGAACCAATAAAATTCTTTTAAATAGGTTGAAAAACTGTGTTTTAATTGCGAGAGAAATCTCCAATCAGGTTCCTTAGCAAGCTTGGTGCCAACTGCTTTCAATTTTCTTCGGTCAATGTTGTCCTCCCTGTTCCAGGCGTTTGTCTCTTATTGTTTCTGTACTTACACTTTTTGGTGTCCGTCTTTTGTATATTTTGTTTCCTGTTTATATTTCTCTGTTGTATATATCTGTTTTCCCTGTGTTCCTCGGCTGTTCATATATTTGAAAGTCTTACCATGTACATGTAGTGCTATATTGCACTTAACTTTATCCGGTTACCTCAACTGATTGTAACCTTTATTCAGCTATGTTCTTTTTGCTTTCTTTTGTTGGTTTTTACTGTATTGTCCCTTTTCCCGCGGTTGCTCGGATTCTTTTGGCCATACGTTTTACATAAATTTAATTTCATTTTAAGAAAATAATTTAATTTTTACCTCAAAATTCAAAATTTGTTAAAATCTACGTTTCTTTGCCTCCCTTCCCACTGTATTTTATGTAAAACTCTAAAACTGTCTGTATATATATTTACCATGTAACCACTTTATTGAATTTTAAATAATTGCAGACTGAAACTTGGTGACTGACTGGAGGACGGTTTCGGCTAACCTCCTCTCCCGGCCACACATTAAACTGCCGTAAGCCCTAGGGTTGGCTGTGTGGTCTGGGCCTTCGACATCGACACTTCTTCCTTTCGGACCATCTACCCATACACAAAATTAAAGTTTCTCTCTCATCGCGAAGCATGTTATTTTATCATTTCCCCTTTCGAACGTTTTTCTGTGAAGCACACCCATAAATGAACATTTTTGAAAAACTCTGTTCGTCTTGGGTTATTTATCAGATGATTGATCTATATATCAAATGTCAAGCCTCTATCACATTTAAAAGGAAGTGTGCCTAATCAGAAAATCGAATGTAAAATTTCACACTTTCTTCCTTTCAAACCCGTACACCGTACACCAAATTTGAAGTCTCTATCCTATAGCGAAACATGTTTTTTCTATCACTTCACCTTTCGAACGTTTTTCTGCGTAGCACGCCCTTAATGAACAATTTTGTTAAACCGTATTCATTTTTGGTTTTTTTATCAAATAGTTAGCCCATATACTAAATTTCAAGCCTCTCACATTTCAAAGAAGGCTTTTTTCATTTGTTCGGCAAATCGAATATTTTAGTGAGCGACACCCCCCTACAATAGCAAACGTTGGAAATCTGAAATTGCACATTTTCTTCATTTCCAACTTTTTACCCATACACCAAATTCGAAGTCTCTATCTCATCGCAAAGTATGCTTTTTATATCATTTCACCTTTCGAATGTTTTTGTGTGGAGTACCTACCCCCTTAAATATACAATTTTGAAAAACTATATTCTTCTTGTGTTTTCTATCAGGTGATTTACCCATATACCAAATATCAAGTCTCTATCACGTTTTAAAAGGGACGTTTCTCCTTTATACCGAAAATCGAATATTTTGGTGTGCGGCACCCCCTAAAGTAGAAAATATTGGTAAATTGAAATTGTACACTTTCTTCCTTCCAAACTATCTACCCGTACACCAAATTTGATATCTCTATCTCATCCCAAAGAATGTTTTTTTTTTTTATCAATTCACTTTCGAACGTTTTTCTCTGGAGCACCCCCTTCCTTAAACGAACATTTTTGAAATACTATATTCGTCTTGTGTGTTTTTGTCAAATGATTAGCCTATATGCCAATTTCAAGCCTCTATCAAATTTTAAAGGAGCCGTTTCTCATTTATTCGGTAAATCGAACATTTTGGTGTGCGGCACCCCCTTAAGTAGAAAATATTGGAAATCTGAAATTGCACTCTTTCTTCCTTTCGAATGACTTACCCATACACCAAATTTGAAGTCTATATCTTATCTCAAAGCATGCTTGCCTATCATTTCACTTTTTCGAACGTTTTGCTGTGGAGCACCCCTTCTAGAGAACATTTTCGAAAAATTCGATTTTTCCAGGGGGTTTTATCGAACGACCGAGCTGTGTACCAAATTGCAAGTCTCTATCTATTCGGGAAGTGCTTAAAAAAAGCGTGATAGACGGACAGACAGACGGACAGACACTTGGCAATTAGTATATATACATGCCCCCATAACAAAAGATGAGAGTGAACTAAACTTTAGGTAGTTCACTCTCGGCTTTTATCAAAGGTGCATACTGTTTGTTCTAACTGTGCTGTTTTGAACTGAAGAAGGGGATTTATAACGCTCTCGAAATGATTGTAGTCACCTAACTGATATATGGCTGCTTTTTTACAAGGAAGCTGAGTAAGTTCTTGTTTTACAAGCAGCAATTTGTTTTCAGATAAATTAAATATCCAAGACAGAAATTCGGTTTGAATTTCGCCATTTTTAAATCGAGTTATTCCAGTCGATGGTTTATCGATCTCATGCGATACGAATCGCGAATTGCAGATATATGTCTGCAGCGGGAGAAGTTCCCAGACGGATTTTAAAGTTCAAAAATCTAACTTCTTGAATTTTAGATATGCCGTTTTCATTTTTTAAACTTGTTATTATTACTTTCCTTATATACATAATGTATAAGGAAAGTATTGTGACGGGGTCGAAAATTCGAATTCGAGTTTACGACGGGAGAGCACGTTTCAAGCATCCCTGATCACGAATCAAACATTTTTGAAGTGATGTCTGTGTGTGTGTGTGTGTGTGTGTGTGTGGAAACCCCAGGCCGTCCGACTCATCCAGAGGACTTAGAGCAACAAATTGGACGACCGGTGTGTGTGTGTGTGTGTGTGAAAGTATGTGTGTGTGTGTGTGTGTGTGTCAGTGAGTCTGTGGAGACGATAACTGACGAACGAATGGACCGATTCGAACCAAATTTGGTACAAAAATCACAATCCGTAAACACTGGAAGCCTATTGTTTTTATACGCAATCGAATGTTCAGAACACCCCTAAATTTTCGAATGAAATTTTGAAAAAATCGTCAAAAAATCAAAACCACTAATAAAGTTACGCAAATAGACATTTCTTATGTAATTTTTCATTAGAAAACAATTGACATAAATTTTAGAACGCTAACATAAACCGTTCTCGAGATATTGTACATTTTTCAAAAAAATTATCAAAAAGTCATATAAAATAAAAAAAATATATTTCCTATTGAGAAACATGGTTACTTTTCATATGTAATACCATGCGATAAATTGAGTGACATCATTCTCATGGATCTAGCTCGTTCCATTCATGAAAAAAGATACTTTGAATAATACTTTTGTATTTGAACGCCAATAAGCATTTATCTGCTGTAATAATAACTTATTTCCTAGTGCATAACGCTTGGCGAGAATTTGGCAAAATGTCGCCAACTTGGCGACTTTTTGGAATGTTGCCAAATTAACGAAAATCTCGCCAAATGGATAAAAACGACGCTAAATCAATGAAAATGACGACTAATTGTCGTAAATTCAATATCTTGGAAAGAATATTAGTATCTACTATAAGAAAAACCTATTTTTTACTGTAAAAGTAGTAAATTCATTACTTTATATAAGGAAAGTCATGTGGTGCCCACATCAGATTTTTTTATGTTTATAAGCATCGCGCTCTAAAATAGCTAAGATCGGATGAAACAGTCTGATAGCTTTTCGTTATCTTATTTTATATAAAGGGCCTTTTTATGTTTTTTGAGATTTCAAGTATTTTTATTTAGCGCGTTTTATAGGACGTTATCATTGGAACCTATTTAAGGCTTATTACGCTCGCGTTGTGCAACTGTCATTATTGCACATGGAAAGAAACAAATCGCGGGAAGGATTTTTGTTCAAAACAGGCGATTTGGAAACTGAGTGGTGTCATCTATATTGTTTACGCAGGGAGCGCTTACTTAAGACCCGAGCAACGCCGAGTAACTCGTTCTAGTGTAAACATAAAAATAGCATGATTTTTAAAAATTCCGTAAAGTAATGTATATTAGGACAATGTTTAGGGAAAGCTGTCATGAAAGAACATAATTATTTTCTGAAAGCTAAAATGAAAACTCGACTTCTTAAGAGGTCGTAAATTCAAGATCCTGTCACATACTTAATATATTGCTTAGTTAGTGGAAAACATGTCTCGCATCCAATATAGAAGGAAAAGTAAAAATCTCAGCTCAGTGGATAGAAGGTCGATTGACTTGAGACTCTAACCGTCCATTTCTAGATGGATGCTTATAGTTCCCTGTGCGGCATGATTTCTGTGTGCAACGTCGCCAAAGAAAATACATTTCCATGGAATTTTTGCAATAGATAGTTTTCAAATGCCGTCTCTTCCAACGTAGTCACTATACTAATAAATATAAATATACCTACAAAGGCGATTTTTGCTGTCGTGCTGCCAAAAGGACCGAAAAGCAAAATTATATTTCTTGGATAACCTTACAACATGCTGTGGCGATTGTACACGTAAATGAAAACCATCTGTTGATGGTTTGTGACAAGCCATGAGTGTGTATGATCAAGTTTGTGTTGATTTTATAATATATTTTTTTTTATCATTTCGACTTTATAACTGAAAATTATTCTATTCTAATATATTTCATTGAATTGAACCTTTTAAGTGATGCGAATAGTGCCGCTGATAGAATCTGTCAGGTTCCTATGCAGCAAATGAGCGAGCTACTACCTGTATTTTACACGTTATTGACCTTTCTCATAAACTGCGTATGGGTCCTAGGCCCTCAAGCCCCCCCCCCTTCCATCAAGGACATTGTACACACTTTTATTCAACCCCTTATCGACAGTCCTGCGAACGGGTTGTTGAAATAACGTGATTGTTTTTCATTCCAAAGACATTCTAATTATTAGCATATTTAGTAGTTTTGTAAAAAGAAAATTCTTCATTTTATAAATATTACTTTTCTACTTGTGATAATTTTTTAATGTAAGCAAGGTTGGGATCGAAGATAACAGCATCCATGAACCAGTGTCATGATTTTTGCTCTAGTCAGCATGCAATAACCAACACCTATAACTGTATCACACAGCAGGTTTTCTTACTGCCATTACATATATCTGCTGTTTCAACCTGATGAACACATAATGAGCATGAAATCGGTCGGGGAAGGTTCAAGAGGAATGGGCCAAAACTACAGAGCTAACGCCCATCATCTTTTAAAAGGGCTATTCCTTTCCCCAGGGTAAATAATCGTAATGACAGGTTTGAAGAGCAATATGCCACGACAAGCATATGGGACTTCGGGTGGGACAACCAAGTGGTTAGCGCGCGGGGATTGCACTCAGACGACACGAGTTCGATTCACGACTCTGCCCAAACTGTCCCCGTGTTCATGCGGAATACAGGCACGTTAAATATGTGGGTCGGTAAGTCCTTCCGAGAGTAGTAGGGGAAGGAAGGTACGGTCTCTGTGGATGCTGCCCCCCACTGGGTTTCGTTCTAAATTGGGTGGCACTTCCCGACCATCCAATCAGATACCTTACACTTTCGGGTAGGTCGGACGGTCTAAGTTGAAGGAAAAAAGGACATGAGACTTGTGCCAATATTAAGGCGGGCCTCGGGTGCAAGTCTCTCATCCTGAAAGGTTGAAATTCTAGGATCGCACTCGACAGATAGGACTGAAGAACACCGGTCATGCAAAGACTCCAGTCGCTGCTGGTTTTGTGCATAAATTACAAAACCAGGTCCGCACTGCACCATCATCTGAAAGCCAGATACTTGTATAGGTTAAAATAAACCACACTATTTACCCAAGAAATTTATTGCCAGTCACTAGCACCTTAACCTTGAATGCCCCTTACAGGAAGTTGGGCCATGGCTACAGAACAAAGGCACATTCGCTTTGAAAAGGGCAGCTCCCCCCGTAGCGGGTGAATCGTAATGACATGAAATTTAGCATGTCATGTCTTTTGTGGCATATTTGAATTCTTTGGATTTTGAGTCCGCCATAGAAGGATACATGGTTTATGAGAATTATTCAAGGAACCGAAATAGATAGAAAGTTCAAATTTGGCATAACGTTCCTTTTTGTTGTATATTTTAATACTTTTGATTTTGAACCTAATCGGTCCAGTATATATATATATATTCTATATATATATATACAAGGTGAGTCAGAACTCTTGGGTCAAACTTTAAGGGGTGATAAATCACATCTAAACAAGCAATAGTAGGTAAACAAGCAAAGCGGTACACTTACCTCTAACTGCCGTCGAAAAGCTAAACGGTCGCCTGGGGAGTTTTTTCTAAACTGTACATCTTATCTGAAAAAAGTTCTATAAGCGTCCATGCACTATACTAGATATAGTTTTGTATCCCGTTCTCCAAAGAGGTTGTTGTTGTTGTTTTTGTTGAGACCCAGACCGTCCGACCTACCAGAAAGGTGTAAGGTAACTGTATTCTCCAAAGAGGTTGTAATACCTCCCTTATCCTCAAGCAATGGCACGTACAATATGAAATCTTTCCCTATGAGGAGTATATATATATATATATATATAGTTGATCAATTACTTCATGGTCTGTCTGACTGTGCTAGTTAGTGCTTAGCACTGAGTCTCTACAAAATGAAGGAAACATCAACCAATCAGCGTGTGGTAAATGTGTCTTCTTTACGAAACTGAAGCGGAGAAGTTACCATGCCCCTCTATGTACGTTGCCATATTTTGTAATAGAATTTCTAAGTATAACTTTAACCACCAACGTTGGGATTTAACTGTACCTGAATTTTGATTTTGAAGCAATCGCTTGATTTGTATTGCGTAATTTTTACTTGATTGTTTACATCGCTAAAGCGAAAAATGTAAATTATTTTAAAACATTTTTACTTTGGAAAAATGCATGTTTATTTGTATTTCTTTTTAATTTTGAATAAAATGTTTCATGTATATTCTCCCATCTTTAAAATATTTATATTGTAAGTTGTGTAGGTTTACGAGAATTTGGCTTTAATACAAACTAATTTGTGTGCTTAACTTTTTAGTTATGTCAGCAATCATGTCACTGTATCTGTATTTATATTTTGAAGCAATCGCTTAATTTGTATTGCGTAATTTTTATTTAATTGTTTACATGGCTAAAACGAAATATGTAAATTGTTTTATACATTTTTACTTTGAAAAGTGTATGTTTATTATTATTATGGGTACTTATCGGTTATAGGGATTTATATTTCTTTTGAATTTTGAATAAAATATGTCATGTATATTTTTCAACCTTTTAAATTTTTATATTGTAAGTTGTGTAGGTTTACAAGAATTTGGCTTTAACACAATTAAACTAATTTGTGTGTTTAGCTTTTTAGTTAGTTCAGTAATCATGTTATCTTGTACATTTTAGGCTGGGATTCTTACCCATTTGTGGTAATTTTCGGCTCAGTTAAAAAGTTGTGACATGTGTGAAAAGTATAAAATTATACTTAGGGGTTTATAAAAGTAAGTTATTACTGTCTTTATTAATAGTGTACCACTTATTATTTTTTTGCTGATAAATGTCTTAAAACTCTCGTAATAAATGTGGGTTAAAGTTGTATTATTGCTAGATTTTTAAAATTATAAATTTAACTCTTCAGTTGCACAGTTAGTACATAAGCATGTCATTGTTCATTTGATTTGTTGATTAGTTAATTAATTAGTTATTAAATGATATTAATATATATCAAAAGAAA
Source organism: Amaurobius ferox (assembly GCA_951213105.1). Lineage (NCBI taxonomy): Eukaryota > Metazoa > Arthropoda > Arachnida > Araneae > Amaurobiidae > Amaurobius > Amaurobius ferox. The sequence continues at coordinate 118,212,150 of OX578147.1, forward strand.
AATTCTGTTAGTTTAATTCTCCATGTTCACAATCATTTTGGCTCATAAAATTTATATCAGAATGATTAGACAAATTATTTCCACTAGGTTTAATTTGTCGGAATGAACTGCATAGGGATCAAGCAACCCAGAATGGGTGTTGTCCCTTGATCACATCCATCCCTTGATCATGTCCTTTGATTACATCCATCATGTTCAGCACTTGAATATGAGGTCTATTTAGAAATAAGAACATCCCTGCTTTAAACAACCAAAACATTGGGTTTGCTTTAAAACAGTTCTCCCTCTTCCTACCAGTGATTTTCACACTTTTTCATTTTCTTTCAGTGAAACACATTATTTAGGTATAATTTAAGAAATAGTGGATTTGTGAATTAATTGTGTTTCAGACTTTGAAATTTAGATTTCAGATTGCATTCTGACTTCACTACATCTCTGAATTTATTAATCACAATATTAAAATATTTTTATATAACCATCATACTTGAAATCACAAATATCTATGCACAACTGTGTGCATTTTAAATCACAAAGTGTGTTTGGACTATTTTGATATATAAATATATTTAGTGTCGCACTCGATTAAGATTAGTGACTCATTAAAATATTTTGATGCATAATTTGCAAAACACTTGATAAGCCCAGAGAAAGACTTTAATCCCGATCTTTTGATCTTCATATCAACATGGATGAAACGTTGAAATGCTTTTATATTCAACCAAAGGCAAGACTTGTCATTTCCAGATTAGGATTAAATCGGTACTATACAACGGAGTGTCACATAAATTTTCTGGTGTTATATTAGAAAGTTTAAGTGAAGAAATTAAGATAATCATTTGACTCCAGAAATTTTCATTATTTGATTTTTCCTCAAAGAGTTCAGCACATGTTTGTAATTTTATAAACATAAATTTTCATGACAAATAAATAAAAATTTGTGTTTATAAATTCATGACAAATTTTCATGATAAAATTCATGACGAATTTTGAAATTCAAACCTAAAAAGTTGTAATTGATTAAATGGGGTGAAATGTTAACAAAAAATTTTTCATTTGTGTTGTTTTTGTGCTGTTAGTCATAGGCAGAACACACTATTTCTAAGGGTCTGTAATTGGGCTAAATTGTTCTCTTGTGATTTTTCAGTTTTTAGATTTAGATTATCTTTAGTGGAGTAATTTTTGTCCAAACTTTTGTCATATTACTGTTAATAGCTTGTTTAATATTTTCTTTTCCTAATTCTAATCAATTTTCTTCATATTACATTTATTTTTAAACTATTCTAGTAATTTGCCATAATATATGATTAATATCCTGATCTTTCTGCTTTTAAAATATTAGGAATTGCACTTTACTATAAAATATGAAAGACAATTTAAATATCAGGAATTCTGAGATAGGCTAGCAAAAACAGCACAACTAAATTTTTTCTAATTAAAGATTTTGGAAAAAATGTTTCCAAAATTGTTTTTATTTTGCTGGTGCAATCAAAATATGAATTTCTTTAATACTCAAAAAAGTTTTTAAGTTGTGTTTTCTTAAGAAAAATAGAATGGACCTAGGCTATTCCAGTAATTAGGGTCTGTGTATGAATGTGTAAATATGTGTGCATCTCAAGAGGAAATTGGACCATTTAACTCATTTAATTCTTACAAGATATTTTTACTTTTAATTAATTATGGTTTTTCTTTGTAGCTCTAAATGTGTTTCACTATTGTCAAATGTGAAGGAATCCACCCAAAGCTGACTCATTATCCATATGAGAACGGATCGTCCTGCCATGGTGAACTACCTGTATGATATAGTTGAAAAAGTTGGAAATTATACTTATGAAACTTTGCACCTGGAGTATTTTGAGCAGTATATCGATATTCCCTTTGTCTCGTGGCTTATATGGCTTTTCACTCCAATTGTAGTATGTAATTTTTAGAAATATTATAATATTTGTTAATTCTAGTATTTAATGTGCTTTTGCAATTAGGGAAGAGTGGGGCACCTTGAAACAATTTAAAGTTATTGATTTTTAGAAATATTTTTTTATAATTCTGTTTTAACCAAATACTTACCTCATATACATTAAGCATTTCTGCATGAGATATAAGTATAATCCCTGTCAAATGTCTTATACATAATTAATATTAAGAACCCCTTCCAGTGCCCTTCCTGGTGATCACCTTGGGACGGTGCTTTCAATGGATAAAATATTATGAAATGTAAACTTCTTTCAGACAAATTTTTGGTTGTAATGCCCAATTAAATAACTAACACAACAGACTCTGTATTTAAGCAAAAAACTGTTATATAATGCAGATGTATTGCATGCACAGTAAAAAATCTAGCATTTTAGCAGATGAAAAATTCAGAGGATTCTTAATAATAAAAGGCTTAAATCTAACGTGTACAGTAAATTACAATCATTATAACAGCAGTCACTGCAAAAAAACAATTTCATCAGGTGTCAACATTTCATTTGCTGATAATGTTGAAATTCTAATTTGCATGATTTTTACACAAATTGGTTCCCTAGTGATCAAAAATATGATTGTACAATTTTCATCTTAACACCATTAGAAAGATCGAAAAATTATTTTTCAAACAAACTTAGACTCTAATCCAATAGACAAATTTTTGTGATTTTTTATAAAATGTATATTTTTTGTGTTTTGAAGATGTAATCTATAATAATAAAGAAGATGTCTGTCGTATAGTGAAAAATCTAAGTGACCCAAAGCCAAGAAATTCAGTACAAGGGTTTCTTGGCTCTTGAGAAGAAATACCTTATTGAGATATTTTAAAAATTCAAATCAGATTTTTAATTATTAAATGTTAAAACAACATTTTGCATGATTTTTGCACAAATATTTTTTCGACTTAGCGATCAAAAATATCACACAGTATAAAAATTTCTCTTTCACTGAAACCGGAATCCATACTTTCAATAGATGAATTTTTGTGATTTTTTTAAAAATATTTTTTTCTTGTGTTTTAAAGATATAATCTATATCTGATGATCATGTGGTCATGCAGCAGATGACTGCACCTTGAAATTGAATGAATGAATTCAATTAATCCCTGCTTTAAATCTTGTGAAATGCCTGGTACATTTTTTCATAGTTGAGAGGTACTATAAGAAAGCTATTGCAGTTTAGCTTTTCTTAAAGGAGCAGCAATCAGGATGTAGCCATGTGTGTACAGGTGTAGCAATTTTTTTTTTATAGTTATAAACGGACATATTGTTAAAACATTCTTTAGTTTTTAAAATTTTGCTGCAAGTTTCAGTGTAATTTTAATCAATTTTCAATAATTTTAATCAGCTTCTTAAATCCTGGGAAATAACAGATACATTTCGAGTAAAAAGATAAAACTTGCATCTGCAAATTTTTAAAAATGCCTGATTTGTGACTATAGAAAACAGGCCTGATACTAATAGGAGGGCACACTGAAATTTTTGAGTTATAGCTAAGTGGTGCAAGTTAAACGTACCAACTGTTTTCAAAGTACTTTTCAAAGGAGTGTTCAAAGTACTTCCCTCCAACATCAATGCCCTTTTGTAGATGAATTTTCCAAAGATTAAATGCTTCAAGCCATCCATTTCTTGGAATTGATGAAAAGTAAGCTTTTATAGCTTCATTAATCTCATCTTCGGAATAAAAACGATGCCCACTTAATTTTTTTTTAGATTAAAAAATAGCCAAAAGTCACACAGCAAGATCTGGAGAATAGGGTGGATGTTCTATCACTTTGATGTTTTTTTGTTCAAGAAATTCAACTCTCATTCTTGCTGAATGAGAAGATGCATTGTCATGGTAAAGCATGAGTCCCCTAACATTCACTTCCTGGAGAATTTCTGGAAGACACTTGGTGATGTACCAGTTAGCTGTAACTGTCTTCTGTCCCTCTAGCTTTATGGCTTTGACTTGACCAGACCTGTACTTCTAAAGAACACAGCATACATTACTTTTTTCATTGCTCATTATCTTTTCACCATTGTTGGTTTGGGGTCATCTTCAAAGACCCATACTTTACTTTCTTGACGTGTTGGAACTTCAAAAAACGGTATGTACGCTTCATCACCAGTTATCATTTTAGAAATAATGCGGTGTCCACCATCATTAAGTAATTTTAGGGTTTCTTTATTGATTTTCACGCATTCCACTTTTTGGTGTTCTGTTAAATTATGGGGGACCCAACAATAAACTAATTTTTTCATATGCAGTTCTTTATGAATAATTTTATGTATAGCTGCGAATCCAATGTTAAGTTGCTTCTGTATCATTTGGTAGGTACAGCGATTATCATCGATTAACATTTTTCGAATGGCCGATACATTTTCTGGGACTACAGCTGACACATGTCTTCCTGTGTGTTCTTCATCCAGGAGAGAATTTCAAACTCTTCTAAACTCTGTAAACCATCTGAATACAGTGGCATGAGATGGAGCATCATTTCCATATGTTAATTGTAGATGTTGAAGACATTCTTCTTGATTTAGTCCCACTTTTTAAAATCATAGCTCAATAATGCTCTCACGTCAACTCCATTTTTTTTTCTTTCAAAATTTATTCTACGATAGCTAAGTTGTAGTTATTGTCACAAATTATCGTCTGCGGACATAAAAGAGTTCAAATTTAAATGTCCTACCAATAATTTTTTTCTAGTGCATATCGTCTGCCCTTGTCCCAAAAATTTCAATGTGACCCTCATATAATATTAAAATGTAGTAATGACAATTTTATTAAATATATAAAATTAACTCAATTTGTATATAAAATATTTTTTAGAAATCCTTTATTTATTTATTTAAAATGCATCATCTGTATTTTTCAAATAGTACATTTCAAACTTATTCACCAAATATTATCTATTTTCAGATTACATTTCTTTTCCCACTACTTCTATTTATATTTTTCTTCCTATCCGCGCTATTCGTTCGAGCTTATCGCTATCGATATCGACTACGAGATGCATATAACAGAGATGTATGGGATGGTGCTAGAAATACCTTGGCAACAGCATGGGATGCCCTTGGCTGGTTATGGCATGGTAATTTATGTATTTGTTACTTTCCAATTAAATTGAATTTCTATTTATAATATAAATATGAGGAATTATTAAGAGCAAATTTTTCCTCCTTCCCTCCCATGTTAACTTATGGGCAGTAGCTTCATCAGAAAAAATTTCTTGGAGTGGTGTAAGTGATAAACAAATATTTTGTTTTCATTTCTCTATTATTTCTTTAAAATTCAATGAGTTACAGGAGGCGGGCCCAGTAGCAGAAACTTTTCTGCCGATCTGAGACACTGATTTGGGTATTTGAAAATAATCTGCAGCATTATTTAATTTTTTTTTTAAGTTTGCATAAAATACATAAGCACCTTATGCGTCATTTTGTCAAAAATTTCTCAGTTTTACATAAACATAGAAATTTGACAAAATATAATAAATATTAAAACTAAAATATTTAATATTATTGTATCTTATTTTTAAATTTCATATTTTATGAAAATAATCATATATTGTTTTCAGTAAAATTAAACATTTCAAAATAATCAAGACTGTTTTGGTTAAATACACAAACACAGGTATAATAATTATGTAATTTTATTTTATAAAAATAAAAGTAAATCATGCATTGCTTTCAATAAAATTAAACATTTCAAAATATGGAAGATTTGTTTTGGATAAGTACACAAATTACAGATATAATAAGTATGTTATTCCATTTTTTACATAAAACAAGGTAAACAATCTGCATTATTGATAATTTTGGAAACAACACATGATAATTTTTTATCCATAATTTTAGATGTAGTGGAACAAGAAACTTTTTCCAGCTGCACCGCCATTTCGATGCAACAGTGAAAATGCTAATTTTACTCAGCTAGAAACATGCTTACTTTGGTTGATGACCAGTAAAGATAAGGAATAATAAAATGGAATTCTCCCCGTACCATCGGAATCGCCTACTTTGTAACAGGTGTTCGTGGTCTTTAGGGGGATGTGGGGGCGGGAAAAGTAAGAAGTATAAGTGGACTGAAAGTCGGAAAAAGGGCCTAAGAAAAGGTCGCTCATAAACACATTTATTTTCTTTGTTTTTGGCAAATCGGATTCGAAGATAGTTTTTTTTTTTTTTGTAAAATAATCTACAGACTGCTGAAAAATCTGTGACGTCCGTCTCCCATCTCGCAATGTCTGCTACTGGGGAGAGGGGTTATGACCCCCAAACCCTCCCTTTGGTGACTCCATTGCTTATGAAAGAAAGTATGAAGTTCCTATCGCATTAGAATTTTTCACATGTGTTTTCTTTCTCAACTATAGATGGAAGGAAGTTTGAAGAAAGAAACATTTGGGCTTTTTCTAAACACCAACAAATTAACATTACCACTAACTTTCCTGATTTTTACAGGACTCCCGGTTTCTGGCAATGGATTGAATTTTTGATAGATTTTAAAATAAAATACAAAACTTTGCTAAATATCCTTAAATTTTGAGAAAAAATAACAGCAATTTGCTTTATTAAGTAAAGTCTCTATTTGTGATTTTTAGGAGAGTTTTAAATTTTAGTACTTTTCATTAATTTCTATAGTAGATAAGAGTTGGTTGATAGTTGTTTAAAAAATAAGTACTGAACTGTGGTTTCAATGCAGGTTTGCATAACTTCATTTAATAATTTCTTAACTTTATTTGCATAATTTCATAAACTTAATTTGCTTTTGCACAACTTCAATAACAAATTGTTTTTCTCTATTAAAATTCATTAATTTTTATAGAAAAAAATAATTTTCATAAGCATTGGTTTATGCTTGTTTAAAAAATAAGTGCAGTGAATCCCAGTTATAATGCAAGTTTTTAGAAAACCACCCATATTACAAGGATAGCTGCATTATAAACGAGGAGAGCTATTTTAATGCTCAACTTTCAGTGTTAAAAGATAGTTGTCTGTTTAATATGTTCTGAATGTATGTTCTTATGTTCAGTTATGTTAACTCTGCTCCCATCTCTCCAAATCACCCACAAATACATTTTTTTTGCAGAATTAGCTTCCATTCTGCTCCAAAAACTAGTTTAGGAATCATAAAAATAAAAAAATAATTTATCATTATTAAAAATCATTAAAAATTAAAAAACAAAAACTGCATTTTTGTGATTAAATTAACTTTTAAACTGCCCATCAACATTTCAATTTATGTTAGTTATTTTAAATAAAGATGAATTAATCTTTTATGCTGATTATGGAGTATCAGCTTAAGGTATATTAAAAGAATTATTTTATAAAATTAAATTTCAAAGTTTTTAAGTACTTAAACATGTTAAAATACACATCGCTTTTTTTTTAAATCTTTGTTGAATACATATTTTGTTTTATATTTCTCTATAGTATTATATATTAATAAGATATTGAATTTAGCATAGAAAACATAGATTGTAATTTTCAAACCTTCTAAGAGCTGCTCTCAACCTTTCAAACCTATCTGCTACTAATGACCATTTTATCTGCTTCTGAAGGTGCTCCAAATCTTTGCCACATAGTAAACATCTCTATATGTTCTATATTTAGTTGATGGTTAAATAGATGTTTACAATCAATAGTTTTAATTAATTAATTTTTGTAAAAGGTTGCAACTACATAGCACATGCATTACTGTACTTACAAACAGTTGTGTACTTGCATGTGTTTCAGTCATTACTATACTGTAGAAGTCATAAATTTTGTCATTTTAGTATGTATGTATGGAGGTGGTTTTTTTGTGTGTACGTGGCTGGCTATTTGAAGGTAGGGTGGAAAAAACATACCACATTATACACCCGTTTATATTTGAATCCATGGAATAACGGAGAGTGTTATAATCAGAGTTTACTGTTTTAGAAGAAAAATATCATAATACTGTAAAATTTACAATAAAATTTCAAACCTTTGCTATAGCCACTTTCTCTATTTTGACTATAAATCGGTATCTTGAGAAAATTTCCTATTCATATATTAAAATCGTTTTGCAACTATGAACTATTAATAAGTTGAATATAAGTAGTAATATAAAGTTCAAAGCCTTGAAAAGTCAGGGAATTTTTAAATTTTCAGTACCATTTATTAATTAATTTTAGGAACTTTTTTTGTCATTTATTAAACTCATTTTATAATTTCAGGCTATGAAATGGTTGGTCTGGAAAATATCCCTGAATCCAAAGAAGGAGGTGCACTCCTAGTTTTTTATCATGGGGCAATTCCTATCGATTATTATTATATTTTAGCCAAAACAATACTTATAAAAAGAAGATGTATCCGTTCCGTTGGTGACCATTTTCTCTTCAAAATACCTGGTATGTAATCTCCCATATCTGCAAAGTTTGGAGTCTATTTATATTTGATTGTTTACATACAGTATGTCCTAATATTGAAATCTAAACCAAAAACTTGAAGTTAAAATAGTCGTAAATAATTCTCAAACATTTCAAAACTGAACATATAATCCATGTACTATATATGCAATAATGATGAACCCACTGCATGTGTACATGCAATTCACGTACCATCCATATAATAACATGTGTTTATTTTGTGGGTAATTCATGTCTAATGATACTTTAATACTTTACAAAATAAATCACCTATTATTCTCTTTTTAAAGTATTTATTTACATAAAACTCATCCTATATGTAAAAATGTATTTGATGTAGATAAATACCTCAGATTAAATGTTGTCTAATCTGACCAAAATTTTACTGTCAAAATTAATATTTGACTAAGTCAAAACTAGTCATAAATGATAAAAAATTTGATGATTTTAAATACTCTGACCTAGTGTCAAAGTACTATACTCATTATCAAACATCCAGCAATTATAATGAATGTTTTTTTTAGAATAGTAACAACCAATAAAACTTATGGTCATTACAATTATCAAAAGTTGTTGGTAAAGATTTTCAGAAGTTTGAGGCCTTCTGAATTATTAGTAAATTTAGTAAATGTTAGATCACCCAACCATAGTTTGTTACATTTTAAAAAAGTGTGTGAGGGTACATGGCAGTTATCCAAAAACCACAGATGGAATTTATTTTTTTAATTTTCTCCAGTAAGGTTTGCCTGAATGGAGGAAATGGAAATTCCATCTCCACCTTTCACATGCAATTGGAATTTGCTTCCACCTTTCACATGCCATTTGAATTTGTTTCCACCTTTCACATGCAATTTGAATTTGTTTCCACCTTTCACATGCAATTTGAATTTGTTTCCACCTTTTACATGCAATTTGAATTTGCTGGTGTTTTTGAACCCATCGAGAAAATTTTGATGCATTATGTCATTTGTGTAGGTCAGTTGTGCACAACCCTCTGCCCGCCGCCACCCTCACCTTAGAGAACACACAAAAAAAAAAATTCCAAGACTTTCGCAAAAAAAAAAAGAAATACTGCATCCTAAAATTTTTTAAAAACTTACTTTTTATATCAAATTTTCAAGATTTTGACTACAAAACAAATAAAAAGAGTAAATCAAACAGCTTTAAATTAAAAATTGTCTGTTTTTTACAATGAGAAGTGGAAAGTTTAAATTCATACCCTGCCATGGTAGTCCTTCATTGGCTTGCTGTTGGCGAGAATTTTCCGTACGGCAAACCTACACCGGAAACTGGAATGTGTTTGTTGTAGGAGGAGAATTTGTTTTTGTTTCAAGTTAACATTTTCCCGAGTATTGTCAAAGAGTGGTTGAAGGTTGATAATAAAGCATTTTAGTTTGATATGATTTACGTTATAGCTTCTGTGACTATGTCTAAAAAGCGTAAAGTCGGTGATGAGAATCGTGCATTTTAGGAGAAATGGGGTGAGAGTTATTTTTTCATAGAGAACAAAGGCAAAGCAACATGTTTAATTTGCCAAGAAACTATTGTTGTAATGAAGGAATACAATGTGGAGAGACATTACGATACAAAGCATGCTGACAAATACAAGGAGTTGTCAGGACAAATGAGAAAGGATAAAATTAAAGATTTGCAACATAAGTTTACAAACCAACAAAATATTTTCAAAAGAGTGATGGATGATTCAGAAATTGCAGTCAAGGGAAGTTTTGTTGTGTCAAAAATTTTAGTTAAAAAACTGAAACCATCCAAAGATGGAGAGTTGGTTAAAGAATGCTTGGAAGAAGTGGCAAATATAGTATTTCTGGAGAAAAAAGGTATTATTTTGAAGATAAGCCTTAATTGTATGATGGTAGCAAGATCAGAAGAAATGGCATTAGATATTGAAAAAGCATTAAAAGAGAAAATTTCTGAATTCACATGGTTTTCATTGGCCATAGATGAAAGCACAGACGTCACTGACACTGCACAGCTGTCAATTTTTATTCGTGGCATTGACTGTAATTTCAATGTTACGGAGGAGTTACTGGTGTTACTTCCAATGAAAAATACAACAAAAGGAGCAGACATTTATCAAGACGTTAAGAAAGTCTTGGAAAAGTACAATTTGGACTTAAAAATGTTACATGGTATTTCAACCGATGGCGCGCTAGCTATGGTGGGAAAAAAACCAAGGATTAGTAAATTATTTGGCAACAGATAGCAAGGCCATGGGGAATAAAATTGTAGCATGCCATTGCCTTTTATACCAAGAGAACCTTTGTGCAAAAGTTATTAAAATGGAACATGTAATGAAAATCATTATTAAAGTAATAAACTTTATTCGTTCCAGAGGAGTCACTCATCGCCAGTTCCGAGATTTTCTATCCCAGTTAGATTCTCAGTATGATGATGTCATTTATTTTACACAAGTTCGTTCGCTAAGTGCTGGAAAAATGCTGAAGCGAATGTATGATTTGCATGAGGAGATCATTACTTTTTTCAAAAGTTGTGATCATAATCTGGTGGCAGACTTTGAAGACAAGGAATGGCCTTGTGATTTTTCTTTTATGGTTGATATGACACAACATCTGAATGAGCTAAATATGATACGAAGCTTCAGGGGGAAAATAACCTGATACACAACTTATTTTACTCAATCAAGTCATTTGAGTCTAAGTTAGCATTATGGAATTTACAACTCAAGTCTGCTCACTTGTTAAATTTTCCAACAATGAGTAATTTTATTGCAAGTTGTGAAGACGTTCCCATCAACTTTATTAAATACGCTTCACTAATAGAAAATCTGCAAAATGAGTTCATTCGTCGATTTCAAGATATCAAAAAACTTGAGAAATCTTTGGAAGTGTTTGTAATACCATTCGCGACAAATATTGAAACAGCACCCTTCAATTTTCAGATGGAGCTTATCAAAATCCAGAGTAACTCCGAATTGAAAGCTAAATTTTGCGAAGTTTCTTTGTTAGAATTTTATAAAAATTACTTGCCTTGTGAAGTAGAAAAATTGAAAATTTATGCTCAAAAAGCTATAACATTATTTGGGAACACCTACTTATGTGAACATTTTCATTAATGAAACAAGTGAAATCAAAAGGCCGTTCTCGTCTAACTGATGAACACTTGGAGGGAAAACTACGGATTGCTCTATCCAACATTGAACCAGACATTGAAAGAATAATGAAAACCAAACAATGTCAAATTTCCCACTAGCTCTACAAAAAAATAAAAGGATTTTGGCTATGTCTGTACGTTTTTGAAGCGAGTTGTTTTGTTCATTTCTGTATTTGTTTTTAATTTTCACTTTTAATTTTTTGTTTCGGTATTTACTAAAAATATATTGCTGGGTGGTACCCCCCTCCCCCCCCAGCATGAAAAAAATATTAAAAATTATTAAAAATTGTTACAGAAATAGTCATTTTGTATGTAATGTTTTCAACTGACTGATTATGTAATTTTTACTAAGTGACAGAATGTTAATATGAACCATTCTTGATATTGCACATTTTTGTATCTCAAATAGAAAGTATCAATACATTGAATATATTCATGTTCACTATTATCTGATGCAGTGATTTCCATCTTTTTTTGTTTGGTGAAGCCTTAGAAATATTTCATTTTGTAAATCACGCAGAGCCCCCCTAATTGGCTGGCACATATTAGGTGTTCTCGACAAGGGTAAATTACAAAATAGTTATTAAAGCAGTAGAGTTCATAAATAATATCTAACTTATACTTCTGAATATACTATTGCAAGAGTTTTTATTGCCTATTTCTATTTATTAATTGCTGTTAATAAAAATATGACAAGCTTTTTTGCTTTGTATTTGGATTACTATCAAGCAAACATTTTGTATATATTTTGTAATGATTTTGTGTTATACAATTAATTTTCATAAAATCCTTATATTTTGTTTTATTTTCATTCTTATTTTAATGTGATATGATATGATTAAGAAAAGTATATTTTAGCTGGTTTGGCATATTTATTTTAATTGTTTGTATTTTTTTTTTAATCTGGCACTATTGGTAGTTTTAGGAGGGGGTGGGGGAGTACAAATAATGTTCATTATTGCCAACTGAATTCCCTGCTGCTATAAAAATTATTTCTCTTTCCAAGTAAAACTCTTATTACTTACATTTTAATTATCCAGCGAATATCAAGCCAAATTAAAATTTCAAAATATTTAATTGTTTTATATTAATAAATCATGTTAAATTCTTAATAATTTTAAATTTTTTTAATTAATTGTAACAAAGGTAGCATGTAGTACTTTTTTTGCAAATTTTTGTAAATTCTCGCATATCCCTGAGCATGGGCTCACGAACCCCAGGGGTACCTGGTTGAGAATCACTGATCTAATGGGTGAACAATTGCTTTGTAGATGCTATTAATCAGAAATAAATTTACACCATTATTTAAGCACTATCGCAAGCCATTTTTAAGGTATTAGAAAATGTACTTTTCTGCACACAAACACTATATCTTCTAGAAAGCAAAATATTTCCATGAAATTTGCTATGCTTATTTTAATTAATAACAGCATAAAGCCTATTGATTTTTTGCATGAGCAGATTATATAAAAGCTCTAATTTGTGTTATTTTCCTTAAAGTTGTTGATTTGTAAAAAAAAAGTCTTATGGTGGATACATCTGTTTTTTATTACCTCTCCTTCAAAAAACGTGTATTTGTGTCATTTGATTGTGCTATACGAAATGCGTTACTTCAGTGTATCCTAAATATGTAATATTTTCCAGGTTGGAATTTGTTGATGGATGTGTGTCATGTATTTACTGGGTCCTTCCAAGTATGTGTTCAATATTTAAAAGAAGGCCATTTGGTAGCTCTTGCTCCAGGTGGAGTTATGGAAGCTCAATTTGGGGACGAAGAGTACCATTTGATCTGGGGTAAAAGGATTGGCTTTGCTAAAGTAGCCATTGAAGCACAAGTTGTAAGTATGCATGTCAGATTGTGTATTTCAGTGAAATTTAACAATAAAATAATTAAATTTTTTTTTATATTTAGGTATTATACCAAGGCAAGCTTTAAAAATGCCCACAATTTTAGCCTTTCTTTTGATCTGAAATGTTACTTATCGTGAAATAGTAATGAAGTACTTACAAACTAGAAATTTTCAATCTGTGTGTCATATTTTTCAGTCAGGGATGTTGTGAAGAATATGTCAAGAATTGAGCCATTTGTTTGTAATAACTAACAGGAGTTTCTGCTAGTTGGCAGAGTTGACTCATGCAATCATTCAGTTGTATGTTGTATTTAGAATTGAAATCAATTGATGTTTAGGGTCACACAAAATCCCAAACATGTTAGACTTGTTTTTGAATTTCCTTTCTACTGTCTCAGTAGATAAGTTTTAAATATAAATTAAAAACAGTAATGGATTATTGCACACTTGGGATTTATTTAAAATAAAAAAAATTACACCTCATTTTCTCTGAAATAATTCATGGGATGTCCGTTTGTTTCAGCTGTTTTGGTTTTCCCTCAAAATAACTCCAGAATTCTGTACACTGCCATTATGTTTGTCTCGCCAATAAAACTTTTCTGGTGCATTCCAGAAATGAGTTCCTGTGTCAGCGCAATGATCTAATTAATCATAATTTTCTCACATTTAGGAGCAACTTTTCTTTTATCATCACTGCCATTGGCAGATTACAAAACCACTTCTGCAATCTCCATATCGATAGTGTTTAGAAATAATCTATTCTAGGCAGTGTAATATCAGTGAGCCGAATAATATCAGTGTAATATCAGTGAGCTGATACACTGCAGGCGCATGCATGCCGAAACTGATACACCCCTGTCAGCGAAGTATTCTGGATGGTGTTTCCATCCAGCACCAATTTACATAGAAACTCCTTGGTATGGTCCAGAGTTCTTAATCAGATGCTTCTTTCTGCTAGAGAGCCTTAATAACCATCTATATAAGCACTCTACTCTTTTTGATCCTGAGTCCTTCAAAAGGGGGGAAGAATAATGACAACGAGAACATTATCATTCCAAGCAAACACATAAACGACAATTAGTTGTGCTTTGAAGGGTTATCCAATGTGGTCTTTTCCCATGCTCTTGTGGTATTCCACACTGCATCCCTAATGTTAAATTCTTTCTGAAAGAGCATTTCATTGTCTAATGTATATCCTGATCCATAAGTTGGATTAATGGGTGTGATTAGGTTAGGTGTCGTGCAACTTAGTCACTTTATTGGAATTGGCTGTATAATCAGGAAGAAAAGGAGCGGGGATGAAAAACAAAATAAAAAATATCTTTCATTGTAAAGCATGAAAAATAAATTTCCCTTTTTTCTGGTTTCAAAAATGCTCTGGATTTCGATTTCCCAGATAATAGGTCCGATTCTGTCATAAATTACATCATCACTCATAATCAGGGTGTATCTAAAAAATCACTGTCTTTTGTTGAAGACCCAGACCACACGACCAACCCTAAGGCTTATGGTAGCTTAATGTGTGGCCAGGGTCTACAGTGTCTTTTGTGTAACATTTCATTTTAGTGTACAATTATACCCATAACCACCTGATCTTCTCATTAGAAAAACTTATTTTTTTATTCATTTTTTGCTTTTTTTTTATGATTCAATTAGAAAAGTCATACTTGAAAGTCATACATATATAAAAGTCATACAAATATACTCATACTTGTGATCATTCATGTAAAATGTCTTTAAAAATCTGCCTAATATATCAGCAAGATCTAAAATATGTTCATTTTGCTTAGATTTAAAGAAATTTTAATCAGTAACAGCAGACATTTTATAAGCATTTCCTGAGATTTAGTATGTTCTGAAATCAAAGGATATTACATTAATGTAATATAATATGATTATAATGTATAATATAATGTGATAATAATTATGTGAAGTTTGATAAAACTTCACAATGTATCAAACCTACTTTTTCTTAGCATTAAATGTTTTCTGTAGTCCTTAAAAGGTGCTTCAAAAAGGCTTAATTTATTTCAAGAAAAATGTGCAAGAACTGTGTCTATAATTGTTTCAGATAATCTAACATAAGGAAGATATTTGTTGGTCACATAATGGAAAATTTAAGCGACCAATAGCTATGAAATTCAGTGCAGTGATTTCAGGTCAGGTGCTAAGTTGCCTCATACGTCACCTCCGAAAACAGAGGCCGGAGCACTAACTTTTGACGTCTTGGCTTGTAGGCCCACTGCAAGTAGGTCTTCCAGATCGCGATTGGAGCTTTTGCTATTTGCTTCCCTATTAATTCTCTGTTCGATGTAAAGGAATCATAACTTATCAGTAAATCAAATAATATTCATGAAATTTGGAAGTATTTTCAATAATGTTCATTAAAATGGGTGATTTAAAATATTGCTGTACATTTCCTTAAATAAAATATTTATAATGACTCAAATTCACTGTGAGAGCAAAGATGAAAGGATTCCATTCAGTTCGTGTTTTAATAAAAGTTTGAAAAAGAACCCTGTGTATTTATTGCTTAATCAGGCATTTTATTTTAATAATTCTTCAGTACATTCAGCTAAAGTATGCGTACCTACAGATAAAGTATGCAGAAACTAAAATGATTACTGAATACTATATCTTTAAATATCATAAGACAATCATTAAAAAGAAACTCAGAATTTAACTTTTAATATGCTTACGTGTTTATTTATTTTTATTTCATTTTATTTTATTCATTTTTTGTTGTTGTTATAAATTGTAAAATTATTTAGAATTAAGATAAAATACTAGTTGAATGCCATTCATTAACCTATGCACTATAATTTGTAGAAGTTCAGGTTTTCTAATATAGCACATCTTATATTCTTTTTTTTACTACCACACATTAACAAATTGTAAACAATTTTGCTTAATTATAGTGTTTGAAATACCTCAGGGGTTTTGAAAATTTAATAAAGCTGTATAATAGAACTTTTTGGTATTAATATTTCATTTACAATTCCATTGAAGTGAAAATGTAAGAAAGATTAAATTAGCTTTGTATTATTAAAATAACATTAACTATAATATAATGAAATATACAATGGTAACTTGAAATTGTAAGTTAGTTACTTTGGTTTTTTCCAAGTTATTTTAACAATTTTCAATAATATAATAACTTGCTACATAAAAAAAAAGTGTGCACAACCTAAACACAAATGACTTCTTAACCTATTCTTTTAAAATTTCAGCATGCCATAACAAATAATAAAAAAATATACATACAATATATTAAGATACTAAATCTTATATGCAATTACTTACTTATCAAACGTTTAAAAATATGTTATTTGATGTGTGAAATATTACATTTTACATTATTTTATTTTCATAACTTTAGTGTAGCATTTTTATTGCTACAATTTCTTACTATTGACAATATCTTAAAAGGAGAATGACATTTTTTTATCTATATAAATAAAATTGAAAATACATCTATCTGTCTGTGTGTTTATCTATCTCATCATCACCGTAGAACTGCTGCATCGAATTTCATGAAAATTCTGTGGGTAGCCTTGAAATAGCCCTATTTAAAATTTAGTCCATGTTTCGAGTTTCTAGGACCAGGGATTGTCGAGATATGAATAAAAATCCCACAATTAAACCTTCCATAAAAATAGAATTATGCAGATGATATATTTTCCGCAAATTTACTAAGAAAATTATATCATGATGCTTAGCAAAGCAATTAAATCAAATGTGTTTATTAGGCAGACGATTATTAAATTTTTTAAGATTTAAATAATAAAGAAATTGATATAAAAGAAAATTTTATAACCATTTTTATACCATTTTAGCGCTTTCATTTTAATTTATATTGATCCAATTTCATATATATTTTATAATTTGTTTTCAAACGAGGATGTTTTATTCTTCAGATCTGCTGGAAGATAATTTTGTATAGAAAACACACTTTCATTTTAGTTTATATTGATCCAATTTCATATATATTTTATAATTTGTTTTCAAACGAGGATGTTTTATTCTTCAGATCTGCTTGAAGATAATTTTGTATAGAAAACACAGAAAGGAGAATTAAATTTAGAAGAATTAAGTGAAGGGAGAATTAAATGAAATATTTTAATAGAATGTTTTGAGTATGAATGTCATTTAGAATACTGCAGGAATTTGCACATATTTTAAATCATGGGCAATGTCGGGTATATCTGCTATTAACAGTATATATAAAATTGTATATTGTACATCTATCTGTCTGTTTATTATTTCAGCACGGTAGAGCTCACCTATTTTCTTTTCATTAGAATTATTATAAAATTTCAAAAATAGAGACTCCAAATATTGAAACTTCACATCAAATTCTGAATTTTAAGTTTCTTGTATTATATAATAAGTACGAAGAACGGACATACTGCTAGTCTATTATAAAATATCACACAACTAACAACATTATTAAAGTAATTTTAAAATATTTGCAGGAAACTGCATAATTTATGACAACATATTAAGTACACTAGGTAAATGCAATGAATGACACAAGCTAACTTGGTAAAATATACATTTTAAACATTGGATGATTTTAAATACTTCACAATTACCTAACAAAGCTTAATTTTACAAGTGCCTAGGCAGTTTTCTTAATTAATATGACAACAATAAAATTTTAAAACAAACTGAGAAAACTCTAAAAGGTTTGTTGACATTATAATTAGCAGCAAAACAATTTAGAATCCAGTTAGCTTTAATTGAATAGCAATAATTTGATTGCCATATATTTAAAATTACAAGTAATTTTAAATGACATGATAATAAGCAAAAAATCGTAAGCACTTACTTTTAAATAGCATTTTCAGTATCTAACATTTGGGTAATAAGGTAATTAGTAATCCAATGTTATAAGGTATGTAATCAAAGGTATACAGGTCAAAATGTCTATTAAATCATGAACTGACATATTATACATTCAAAAATACGATATAAAAAACATTATGTATCCACGAGCGCGAGCCCACGTACTGCACTGCACATACGATACTTCTTTGTGTGGGCTACTCTACTAGGGGAGAATTTTCCAGAAAAGTTGAGAGAGACGGGGAAATTCGAAGGCCAGACTTGGGCCTACAGCTCATACGTTTCGAGGTGCAGAGGGGGGCAGTAGTTCAGCCTGTTCTATCGGGGGTGACGCCTCATAGCAATTTTTTTAAAATACAAACTAGTTTTGTTTTATTATGTTGAAACACAATTTTGAATGATTTTTATGCAAATTTGTTCCTTAGCGATCGAAAATAGTATGCAGTGGTTTTAGCTTGATACCCATGGAAAAATCAAAGAACATTCTTTCTAACAAGCTTTTTGAACCAAATGCATGAAACAATTACAACATATTTAAAAAAAAATGAAAATATATCAAAATATGCATATTTTATGCAATTCAATTTTATTTTTATATTGTTGCATCAGAAAATTTAAGATTCACACAGTTCTAATTTTTAACAGGAATATGGAGCAATATCTTCTCGCTCTTAAAAAAAATGTACTCTTTCTAAATTTTCTATGGATTTTTTAAGTAGGTCTATAAAAGTTCTGATTTTTAATTTTGAAGGGAAAAATGAGCAAATAACAAATTCTGGCTTTCTGACATCACAACTAGGGTGTGTCCATTACTACTGGTTTCACTAAGAAAGGAAAATATGTTCTCAAAAGTCATGATGTTACAACATTATTTTTACGTTTTGTTCTCAATGGACATATTGTTGAAGCATTTGTTGGCTTTTGAAAATTTTCTGTGACTTCTGGTGAAATTTTAATCAGAGGTCTGCATCTTGCGTCCCGGGCCATGCCAAGTATTTATTTTAGTAATAAATAATTATGTTTCTCTTGTTAAGTGTTGAGTATTTTTGCTAGATAAATAACTGTAGCTCAGGTAACATTGGATATTTCTATATGGATATACAAATGAGATTATAGTACGGATATACACTAATACAGCTAACAGCTAAGAACTATACAGCTAATTCTGTATGGATATGCAAATGACAAATGCCTTCCTATCAATTTTTAGTATATATTCCAAACATTGCTGCTAGAATATATGTAGAGATAAGGAACATTCCTGCCTAATTTCAGTATATATTTAAGGTGATACCCGATATTTCTATTCGTGTCATCTAAACCTTAGATAGTATTTCTAATATCAAAAAGAATACCAACTGTTAATAATTTCCCAGTTTTTCACAAAATTCGTTTCAATTAGATTATCAAATATACTATTAAAAACAACAATTTTTGAAGTAAGGCTTTTAGCGTTGTATTAACTAAAAGCCTTTCTTTTAGATTTATGTGTTTAGTTTTTAGTGCATACATTTATGTTTTTTTTTTAGTGTTTAGTACTCGCAATTTTGTTAATATATTTTTAATCATGATTGTTTTTAGCCAATCATTCCCATATTTACCCAGAACCTCAGAGAAGCATTTAGATCTCTGAAACTTGGAAACAGTATGTATATTTAGAATGTCCTTATTTTTGCAAACATAACTATAATTTTTATCTATACTATATACAGTGAAACCTAGTGAAGTGACCACCTTAGTATACTGACCACCTAGCTAAAGTAACCACTTTTCCCAAAGTGAAGTGACACTACCACCAGTGATCACTGTAACAGTGTTTGCACAGTGACCTCCATTATTTTCATAAAGTGACCAGTTTTTTCAGTCCTAAGGGTGGTCCCTTTAGTAACTATGTTTTACTGTTTATAAAATTGAAAGTCTGTTTATCTGTTTCATATTATATATAAATCCCCAATATTTTGACAGATTTGTTTTTTCAAATGTGATATGGCTATGCTCAGTGCTATTTTTCTAGAAAAAAAGGTGGGTAAACCCCACTGGCATAATAGGGCCTGGTTAAATGGTAACTCTATCCTTGATTATCCTTGATTTATCCTTGATCAAATCCTTGATTTTACTTCCGTTCTTTGCTTAATATAATTAACATAATATAATTAAAATATAATTGTATTTATTTATAATTTATATATTTGTTTTCTTCAATTCGTTTCGCAACAATTCAATTCATGAATGTAGTTAAAATCACTGACACCAAGCAATAGTTAAGGTACGGTAGTAAATTATTTGGAGTTCTCATTTTCTTGACTGAGGAATGTTCCTCCGGTTTTAATGCTTACTGAATAAATAAAAAGTATAAGAATGTGTTAGATTCTGATGGTGTTTTAATTCTTTTTGGTAAATCCAGTTGTCTTGTCAAAAGAAATAATTTATACAAAATCATAAAAATTCTGGATAAATTAAACAAAAAATGTTTTTCAACAAAGGTTTATTTTTCTTTATATATATATATATATATATACAATATACTTGTATATACTCAAAGAACAAAATAGCCCTCGTTATACTCTATGTCACTGCTTTGGTAACCCTATTCATGTTTTGAATTTGTAGGCCCAAGGGTTGTGGCAATATTAATAAAGAACTATACTACAGAGAGCATATGCAGACTTTTTTTTTTTCAAAAATTTATTTAAAAGGGATATTGTTGCTTGGTAGCAGAATTAGTTTAAATGGGTTTATGATGCAGACAATTTTCATTCAATGTATTCTATTTCAATAACAAAGAAATTGATATAAAAATAAATTTTATAAACAACAAAAAAACCAAGTACTTCCTTTTATAATTTCTATACAAATTAAATGTAGGAAAATGTCCCTATTTATTGCAATGTATAAAACACAACATACCAAATTTGATTTTTCTTGCTGCTCTGGTTCTCAAGTTATTTTAAAAAAACAAGTACATTTTTATGGCAGGCCCAGGATGAGCTAGCTCGATAAGGTTCAAAATCCAAATAATTAAAATAAACTTACCAAAGACAATGACTAACCAAATTTAAACTTTTTATCTGCACCAGTTCTTGAGTTGTTTTAAAAAAATGATTACATTTTTATAATGGGCTTAGGATGGGCTTGCCCAATAAGGTTCCAAGGATCTAAAATGCACCACAAGACAACAACATACCAAATTTCATGTTATTGTGATTAATAGAACCTTTTTAGTTAGGGCCTCAAAAATTTAAATTGCACTGACAAACAGCAGATCTAATTAAATAAAAAAATTTAATAATTATGAATAGTATTATATTTTTTATATTGTATCAATTATGGCTATGAAATATAAATGGTAATATTTGAGTGGGAGGGGGGAGGGGTTAAATTCATGTATTTCCAAGTGTATTTAAATGATTGCTGCAATGATATACAAAATGGTACAGAATTAACTTTTACTACTCAAAATCATCATCAAGTTTATTTACTAAAAAACTTCATATTTTTGTACATGGATTTACAAATGAGACGGGAATGTTTTTTTTTTCTTCAAATTATACTATATGGATAATTTTATTAAACAGAAATAGATTTTCTTATACTTTTTATTTTTACAGGGGAATTAAATATAATATTTTAATGGGATTTTTTTGAAAAGCAATATGAATGCATTTAAAATTTGGACATATTTTAAATCGAATGCAACACTTGACATATCTGCTAGTATCTGACAAACATATTAATTGTATAACTGTTTATATTTTATTTTTGCCTTGATTTCTCATGAGTGAAATTAATTTCACTGAATGAGGCTCAACTGTAATATGTATTGCATAATTATTAAATAACAAATGTATCATCAGTGTATTGCAAATTTCTGTTTTTGTTTAAGTGAATCTTGTAAAAGATATCTGAAGTCAGACTGCACTCGACTCACAAGCATTCATATTTCAGACTGTTTAGATTTAATTGCATCATAATCGGTATCATAATGGCAATGCATGAAATATATTTTTTATAAGCTTTTGTTTGCAAGTTATTCATTTAAAAATTTGCAGAGATGCCAACTTTTACGGATTTTCTGTACTTTGTATGGATTTTTACTTCATCTTACAGCTTTATGGACATTACTCCTAAAACTACAGAAAATCCCATGAAATGAATGAAATTCACCATTCAGTTCATATTCCTTGCTTTGCTGAGAGTCCAAAATTATCAGTTTGCATCCATTTTCTTCTAGTGATTTCATATCAAAACAATAGACCTAATTTATTTTTATAATGCAAGTAAAAATAAAGAAATATTTTACAAAATGAATTATATTTTACTTAAATTATGCAATTACACAATTCCGATTTTCTTTTCAGACTGCTTTGCCAAGAGTACACAATTATCTATTACCATCCATCTCCATCCCCTTATTATTGCACATTAACTCGACTAAACTAGCTAATTTTCATATTTTGGTTGATTTTAAAGATTAATTTTTTAATTATCTTCGCATACATAATACAATTGCGCAATTCAGGTTTTTTTTTTTGTTGACGAAAATACACAATTACCCTTTTCCTTCCATCTCCCAATTATTGCAAATTATAACTTGACACCAGCCATTCCGATTTCAGTGATGTTAAAATGTTTAAAAATGTGCAGCTTAGAACCAATAAAATGTGGTATATTGTAAAATAAGAAAATATTATCAGGTATTCAGAAAATTTTGAAAAATGCAATTTTAAGCCTCAGGTTAACAAGCAGCTAGCTTGCAGTGGAAGTAACGTAATTTTAAATGTGTAAGTGCTATTTCTAATTTAACTGATTTAAGTGCATTTTTAACCCAAATTATCTTTTTTTAGGCTTATTAAGAAGATTGTATGAGAAAACCAGATTACCAGTTGTTCCTATATATGGTGGATTTCCAGTTAAATTAAGGTTATTTTTATATCTTGTGTTCTACTGTTATCTTTAATGTAATTTTTTACTTACAGTCATTTATTATCTGGCAATTTTGAACTCTTGCCTGGTAAAAAAGAGCCGGTAAAACTAAAAATTGTGCTAAAACTAGGGTCAGCCAGACTTGACCCTATCAGAAGGTACCAACTGTTAGCTGGTACAGCTTATTTTTTACTGGTCATTTACTAAAAACTTAACTGCCCAAATAAAAAAAAAATGATAAAATTTAAACTTTGCTTAAATTTTACAGGAAAAAGAGTAAATATAAAGCTTAATATACATCTGACATTTTTTACATTATTCTTAATACTGAAAATCAATATCACTTGCCCATCTTCTTTGCATCGCAAATGGATGAAAAATATCTTGCTTGCTTTACATGCAAAGAAATTGGATTAAAAAAAATAATTTTAGTACTGAACCAAGATTCCTAATTGTGTGTGTATTTTACTCAAACAATTCATCGTATACAAAATTTTTGGTTTGCCAAATTATTTTTTAATTGCTTATATATTTATAATAATATATTCAGTATCATAATAAATTAAAAATAAATAATTTATGCAAGAAAGAATTACTTGAATACATTACAAGCAAACCCTCAATGTATTCGAGAAAGTGTCATGCCCCCTGCAAAGAGAGGAGAAGGAGAACTCTTGTTCTTTTCATACTGTTTTAGTAGGTTTATTCACTATTAAGTTGTTTCTATTTATTCTGTTATTCATTCTCTTACCACTTTGTTTTCTTTCCATTCTTTCTTTATTTTTTGCTATTACTTTTTCCTGTGGCTTTTGCGTTTCCTTCGTAGTATCCTGCCTTATTGGTTTTTTAACACTTTACAACATAGTTGAAAAGTATTTATGACTTTGTTCATTCTATCTGTCTGTCTGTCCATTTGCACGATAACTGCCATAAAAATGATTTTCTTAAAATGAAATTTTAGTATGTTATTGAGACTGTCTCTGGGACATATGGGAATGTAAATGAATAATAAATATCACCCAATTGGTTTTGGATTGAACCTGAGTTGAAAAATGAAATACATTGAACCCTATGGGACCAATTTTCCAAACATTTTTTAAGCGAATTTAAAATTCACAAATTGCTTTGAAAATTTTAGGAAATATTAAAATTATCCCAGAAAATATATAAAACAAATTTCAGCAAAATATGTTTGGTAATCTTTTAAATAAAAATTAAAATAATAATTACATCCATATAATATGAAACTAAAATATGGCATCCATCTTTTTTCCTAGTGTCAAAATCGTGATTTTTAAAGTTCTTTTAAATTTATATTTAGTCCATCTGTCCTAAAACCGCTTTATTTTTGCGTATTTTCTGTGCATTTATATTCTGCACCAATGCAATTACAATATTTTTTAGTTTAAATGATCATCAAACTTTGATTATTTCTACAATGAAGATTAATTTTAACATATGCAGAATGCAAACAAATCAAGTTGTAAAATGAGTTGTATAAGAACTGCTGAATTTTTTTAACACAAAATTATTTAGCTCTGGAGTCTGGAATATAGATGATATGAATAAAATTTTCATTGATTTTACATAGAGAAGCAGACAATTTTATAGCATTGCCTTTTTCGATGAAGATTTAAGCATGGAGTTAGAAAGTACTTTTACCTTCATGGTTTTAAATTAAGTAAAATAAATTATTGTAGTTCTGTGATAATTAAAAAAATATCACCGCTGAATGTGTTACATTTTATAGATGTTTAAATAAAATCGCATTGCAGTTGAAAAGTGTTTCATAATCAATGCTTTATGCATGATTGATCTTTCTTGTTCCTCTTTCCTTTCTCCTTGCAGTGATGGCAACTTTTTCCATTTATGCTATTCTACTTCAATTGCCAAATTTACTTGAATAAATGAAGTCATGCTTCTTATTGGTCCTGAAGAAAAAGGCTGATTTTTGACATAAAACTGGTTGACCAGTATATATTTGATTTTCTGCTGTATTTACAAAATTTTTATATTATTGAGTAAAATACTTCCTTACAAATAATTTTAAAAAGCAAATAGTTTGACTGAGTTTATATTACATTTGTGTTTTGATGATATGTTCATATCTTTGCCATGTTTTAAATATAAATAATGGTTTTTTTTCTTCTATCATGGGTGAAGGGGGGGTCTGTGGTGTCAAAATTATTTTTTAAGAAATCCAAGACTTTCAAAAGGTTGGAGCTGCTGTTCTATATGCTTTTTACATATTTTCCCTTTGCCAAAGCAAACTCATGTAAAATGGTATCATAAATAACAAGAAAGATCAATCATGCATGAAGCATTGACTATGAAACACTTTCCAACTGGTTTGCAATTTTATTTAAACATCGCTGAAATGCAATACATTCAGCAGTGATATTTTTTTAATTATCACAGAACTACAATAATTTATTTTACTTGAAAACTTAAAACTTCGTAAAAAATTAACTTTATTCAAATGACATCATTGAAATATAAATTGTCTGGCTCTCTGCGTAAAAGCAGTGAATATTTTATTCATACACTTTTATTCCAGTCTCCATAGTTAAATAATTTTGCATGATAAAAATTCAGCAATTCTTATACAAATCACCTTACAATCGTTTGTTTACATTCTGCATTCATTAAAATTAGGCTTCATTGTAGAAATAAGCAAAGTTTGATAATGATTTAAATTAAAAAATATTGTAATTGCGTTATCGCAGAATATAGATGCACAGAAAACATACAAAAATAAAGCAGTTTTAGGATAGATGCAGCACTAAATATAAATTAAAAAAAAACTTTAAAAATCACAATTTTGAATCTGGGAAAAAAGATGAATGTCATATTTTATTTTGAAGTGGTTCACCTGATCTCTTCATATTATATCCGGGTGTAATTATTATGTTAATATTTTTTTAAAAAACTAACAAACATATTTTGCTAAAAAAATTTTTTATATATTTTATGGGATAATTTGAATATTTCCTAAAATTTTTGAAGCAATTTGTGAATTTTAACTTTGCTTGAAAAATGTTTGAAAAATTAGGTCCCATGGGGTTCAATGTATTTCATTTTTTCAACCCGGGTTCAATCTAAAACTGATTGGGCAATATTTACTATTCATTTACTTTCCCATATATCTCACAGATTGTCTCAATAACATACTAAAATTTCATTTCGATAAAGTCATTTTTACGACCATTATCGTGCAAACGGACAGGCAGACAGAATGGACAAAGTCATAAACACTTTTCAACTATGTTGTAAAATGGTAACAAAACTAGTCGCAACAAAATGATATTAATTCTGCATGGTATTTTTATGACTTCTTCTTGTGACATAAAAAATAGAAACATTCAAAATTAAATGAAAATGTTAACAAGCAGCAGTGCAAACTAACTGTATTATTGATTTGTTAATTAAGTTAAAGATTTTGTCATAAAACTAATAGTTTCATTATTAATCATTGCCATTTATAGTAAAATATTTTGTATATTTTTTTAAACTCAGGACATATGTTGGGAAACCCATTCTATTTGATCCAAATATAACTGCTGAAGAACTCGCTACCAAGGTAAATTTTGTTTTGTGTTTTTTAGCGATTTCTTATACTAATTAACAGCATCATATATTAAGTGGCTCTTCTATTAGCTGGAAACTGTATTGTGTAGTTTAGCTTGTGTAAGTAAGACTAGCTTCTCCAAACTTTAATAATTTACATACAAAACTAGTCAACTTCATCACATTTTTTTTTGTTTTAATTATGTAAAATAAAGGCGTTAAGCATCTTAAAATAATTTGGTTTTTCATAGGAAGAAATAAAATCTATTAACATTCTTGTGCAGTACTCATGTTGTGTTCTCTAAAAAAGACAAGTTTTCTAATAGTTTTGTGATTAACACCAACTTATTTGCCAGATTTCTCTTATTTCACATGATATTAATTAAATATTAATGATATTTTATTTACATTTTGTATATGTGTGTAAACAAATGATGTTATTATTGGCTGATAATGTCACTTAAAGCATGTAAATTTCCATTTTGGTATATGTTTTTCAATGTGGCTCATAAATGAGACTAAAAATAAATGTTTTTTAAATACAAGGTGATCAAAATTAAAGAGATGTTTAGACTATACGGAAAACTATTTGGTGAATTGCAACCAAACTTCGTACATGTTTCGTACATGTACTTTCCTGAATATGCCGTTTTGATTCTTAAGGAGGAAAAATAGTTCAAATTTCGACCACTAGAGGTAAAGTCTGACACTGCTGTCAACGTAGTTTGCATTGTGAAGTATATCTTACAACTACCATCTATAGAAAGATTCACAAAGCCTTTTTTTCACAAATCCACAATTGGCAAAGGATCATAAAGCTCCAATTACTGGAAATCGGGTATTACTTGTTAAACTCTTCTATAAAAATAAATAGCCAGTTCAAATATTTACATAGAGGTTCACTCATGATTTATAATCTTCAGAATGCTTTTTACCAATATTTGTTAGATTAGTTAGGTAATATACAAATTATGGGTATTGCAATGGCAAATGTCAACCCTGGTGGCCGAATTTTTTTTTCTTTAGAAATCAAAACCACTTGCTCAGGAAAATATGTGTATGAAATTTGGTTGCAATTTGTCAAGTAGTTTCTTCTATGGAGAGGTAAGTCTAAACATCTCTATAATTTAGATCACCCTGAATATCAAAAGAATTCATCATAGTGTGTGAGGAAAGTCATGTACTGCTCACATCAGATTTTTTGGAATTACCAGTTGGCTTTATATAAAAATGTACACATTTGATGTTCATGTCTATTTTGTGTGATACAAAGAAAATCTCATTTTAGTAAAAGAGGAAAAAACTAGAATTAAAGACTATAAGAACATTCATATGCTGCCTACACAATATATTTCATATTATGCTTTATATTTGGTTTATTACTAAATTCTAATGTTTTTATTTTAGACTGCACAAGCCATTGAGAACCTTATAAACCAGCATCAAAGAGTTCCAGGCAACATTTTAAAGGCCATAGTTGACAGAGTTTATGAAAAGCCAAAGCGAAAAAATATATAATGTGATGTTCAGTATGAACGTGTAAATAAGACAATTTAAGTCTTTTGAAAGACTGCATAAGTTTTCCAAATAGTGAGTTATGTTGAACATTTTATATAATGTTATTTTTAGCTCAAAGTTTTGAATTTTCATAATGGCTTTAAATTAAATAAGCATTTTCTCAGTATATATATATATAAATATATATATATATATATATATATATATATATATATATATATATATATATATATATTTATATATAAGTTGAACAATCCCTAAGTAAACAAATTGACTTTGTTGCATATGATTATCTTGTACGCAATTTCATTGTTTTCAACATGACATTTGATATTATATTTATTTATTTTTGCCTGTTTTTGTTTAAGCTAGTTTGTGAGCAAATTATATTTATAAATTTGTGTATGGTCATGTAGTATTTTTTAGAATTGTGATGATATTTAACCTTTATTTTAGTTTTATTAGAGGCCTGCATGGGCTCAAATCTGGCTGCATATTTATTGGAAAGTCTCAGGCCAGGGTCATTCAGTGTGAAAAAATCAGTCCAGGCCCAACAAGGCCTATGTTTAAAAAAGTTATAAATTAATGTTAACATTAAGCATAAAAAATTATTGTATTTTTCTCCTACTTGTAGATGAAACTTAAAAGCATTTTATGTAATTCTGTGCACAAGCTCAACATTGTTTATATATATAGCATTGTATATATATATATATATATACATATATACATACAATGAAACTTCGCCTTATCTAATGAAATCTTACGCATTATTAAAGAATTTAATGAAACCTTATTATTGTTCAATGTACAATAATCAATCAAGATACAGTAGAACCCACTTATAAAAAACTGCATTTAGTGAGATTCCAGATGTAATATAAAAAAATTATGAAATTTTAATTGTTACAATGTTAATTTGAGCCTGATTTGCTCATTTTCAATGAGCAAAATTTAACAGTTCCCCTGATTTAACGAACATGCAATATGGTAAAACTGAGTGAAATGTCAAAATAGAAGAGAAAAATTAGACCTAAAGGTGAAAAAAATGTCATTTTTTCATGGATAGATATAGAAATAGGAAGTACAAATTGTATTAAACCCTGACAAAGGCCTCCCCAAAAGGACCTGCTTAGATCTTCCACCCTCAACTAGACAAGCCCATAAACAACAAGTCTTGGTAGCAGCAGAGTTGAAAACAAAGGCATAGGGTATAGTTGTGAATTATCTACACTGTAAAACATTTGCAAGCATGTTACTGAAAGCTTCATGGGAATTAGCCGTCCGTAATGGCAAGTAACGTTCCTGATAGTTATGATAACATATATAAATACAAAAATAATGCTTTGGCAGATGATCATTAGCTGAATATTTCAGAAATAAAACTGGAATTTTCATGAGTGCCTGTAATTGTGGATTTTCTGATAGTTTGCTGAAATTATCAACAAAGTAGCTGAAACGAATGAGCAAAGGTTGTGGAATGTTTTACAGTGTAGGTAAAAGGGAATTGAAACTAAAAAAAAAGGGGATGATATACTATGCATTTCAATGAATAAATGAGATAGGAGTTCCTAGAATGTGCTTCTTGACCTAGTACTGTAAATTAAAACTTTTCTAAAAGGGGTCAGGCTTTTGAGGTGTATGGCACAAGCATGAATTGATGTCCCCATTTAGAATGGAGGGAGACATTTCTCATATCCTCCTGAGTGCATCCTTAGGGACCATTTCTATAATTTTAGGTTGCTCTTTCAGTTAATGGAGGTGGGATAAAGTTCTCAGAAGAAGCAATTGTAAAATTTTGCTTGTTATTGACAGTTGCTTGGCATGTCCACATGTTGAGAACACCCAAAACATCAAACTGATCTTTGTTCCAAATTGATCAAATCAGTGGACAAACTGCAATGATTTCAATGAAGTAAGTGATACTGATGGTCCAAGTGATTAATGCAATGAATGTTATTTGAAAGAAAGTCGTGAAACACAAATATAAAGCAAAACAAACTACTTGGACATATGTATCAAGAAACTTTAAAAATACTGCTTTGAGATCAATTGCATATTATATGTAAATATGCATATCTAAATGTTAATTAAAAATTGTTTCTATAATTCTAATTATGTAATTCCTTTTCTTTTCAATCAAACTTTCAAAATATTACTTAATTTTAGAGTATGTCATGTTCAGACGTGCCAACTCTTCGGATTTTTCATTAAATCTCCGGCCTCCGGATTTTTAACGAAAATCTCCAGTTTTTTTTTGTTTTTTTTTTTTTAATGTACGTAATCAGAAAAAAATTCGGTCACCAAATATACCGTATATTTCTGAATATGTAAATTCTATTGTAAAATATTTGACAAAATTCCGAAGCACGTATATAAGCAGAATTTAAAAAAAATCAGTCAAAATGTATGAAACATCGCCAAATGTGCAAAACCAGCGGAATAATTACTGCCAATCATGCTGACGTATTGGGAAAAGGATGCATACGTCATATCTTTCTCCTCCAGAAAGATCCAACCACACACGAGCTCCGATGAATGGATACGTTGACGTTATAGTCACACTCGATGCCTACAAGCCTACAAGAAGCTAAGCCTGATCGCGTAAAGAGCAAACGCTTTTACAACTATGTAAACAAATATTAGACCCTAATTATTGACCAGGCAAGAAAAGAAAAAAAAATACATTATTCAGAAATACGGATATATATGTTACATACACAGGTAATGCAGTAATTTAAAAATCGCGTTTGGTGCTCTTTATTGCCAGTGTGATTGTCAGCAACTATTGTCGTAAAATGGTCGCCAAAAGCTTTTTGTAGCAACCTATGGAAAGGAAAAAAAATATATAAGACTTATGATTGGGTGCCGATTTCAGTTTAATTTTCTCCGTTGTCATAAGCAAAAAAAATGAAGTGAAGTAATCACTATTCATATTTATTCAATTACCTTGATTTATTCCATGTGGTGGGCGTATTTTCCGTGGAAGCATTGCTTTGAAACTCTGTTTTTTTTCCCCCGCTCAAGTCTTATATAAGCATAGCATTACAAATATCTTCAAATGGGACAAAGAAAAAATACCAAACAGTATTTAACAAATCTTATACAGAAGAATTTCCTTTCATTATAAGTTCAAGAAAAAGTAAAATGTCTACCTTCTGCACTGTGTGCACAACGGATTTCTCCATACTTCATCGCGGTAAGGGTGATATCTTAACGCATATAAATCACCAAAAACATAAGGATTGTGCTCAAGCAGTGGAAACCAATAAAAAGATAAATTTTTCTCAGCCAAATGATTGGAATGTCATTCAAGCCGAAACCTTATTTACTGCTTTTCTTGTAGAGCATAATCTACCAATAAGTGCTTCGGATCATGCGGCTCCACTGTTTAGAAAAATGTTTCCAGATAGTGAAATTGCACAAAAATATGGGTGTGCAAGAACAAAAACTACAGCCATTATAGGTGAGATGGCTAGATCCAGAAAACAATCTTTAATTGATATTTTGAGGAACACTCCCTATTCAATTTCCACTGATGGAAGTAACAAAGGCGATTTGAAACTGTATCCCATGGTAGTAACTTTTCATGATGATGAAAAGTCACAAATAGAGTCTTCTTTATTATCTGTGCCAGTGTTGAAAGGAGATGGGACAGGGCAAAATATTGCAAAACTTATATTAAGTATCTTGGAAAGCAATAAAATTTCTTTGGAAAACGGTTTATCTTTAAGTGTGGATAATGCTCCAGTTATGATTGGGAATAACGCAGGAGTTGCTGGCATTTTGCGAAAAGGTATGCCACATTTGTTTGTTCATGGTTTCATATGCCATTTGATAAATTTAGCTGCCGAGAAAGGAGCAAACTGTATTCCTATCAACATTGAGGAATGTATTGTTGGCATTTTCTATTATTTAGAAAAAAGTGTGAAAAGAAAGGAAAAACTTAAGAAGTTCCAGGAAATACATAATGCAGAAGTTAGAAAAATTCTAAAGCATGTTTCAACATGTTGGCTATCTCTTGGCCGCTGTATTAAAAGAATTTTGCAGCAATGAGAACCTCTGACTTCATTCTTTAAGAAGTAGTAAAGAGTAATTCAAATACCAGATTTGAGGACTATAAAATTCCTAAATTAAAGCAGCCAAGTCTTCCAAATATTTATTCCACTAAAATGAAAACAAAAGACTCAAATTATATAGCTAAATTGAAAGACACGAAAAAGGCTAGTGTTAGTGATTTACCTCCTGCAAAGAAATCAAAAACCGTTTCTTTTTTAATTGCTTCATCTTCACAGGATAAAAAAATTCTTTCTCGAGAAGAAAGATTATTTATGTTTGTATCATCTGAGTTGAATAGGGCATTTGCTCAATTTTTATTGAACACATTGCTTTTATTTGAAGATGTAAATGTTGAATTGCAATCAAATATTCCAAAAATTCATGTTTTGAGTGATATATTATTGAATATGTTTAAAAGCATTTTATCCAAATTTATTATTCCTGATGTTGTGAAATCATCCCCTTCCTTACTAGATGTTGATTTCCATTCTGTTGCAAATCTAAAGATTGATACAGAATTGGTAATAGAATAGACCACACTAAAAATTGTTAATAAACTGAATGAAAATGATCAAAATATTTTTTATAATTCGATTAGAAGATATTTTGTAAAAGTATGTGATTATATGCATAATAAGTTCCCATTTAAGAATGAAGTTATAATTCATTCTCAAATAGCTGATATAGAAAAAATTAATACTTCTGCATTTTCTAGTGTGAATTACTTCATAGATAGGTTTTCAGGACTTATAAATATTTTAGGAAATGATAAAAACTAGGGAAGGAAATTAAATGATAAAAACTCAATTTTAGATAAAGACTCAATTTTAGATGAGTTGCAATCCCAGTTTTGTAATTTTCAATTGAAAAAAATTCCAGAATTTATGCAATCAGAGCAAAGGATTGATGTCAAATGGGCAAAATTGGGAAAAATACAGAACTCCCTTTTATCCAAATTTATGCTTTCTGTTTTAACTCTCCCACACAGCAATGCTGAGTGTTGTTGTTGAGACGCAGACCGTCTGACCTACCAGAAAGGTGTAAGGTAACCGTTTGGACGGCCGGGAAAACAATGCTGAGTGTGAAAGAATTTTTAGTTTAGTAACAAAAACTCAAACTCAATTCAGGTCATATCTTAACAGTCATAATTTAGAAAATTTAATTACTGTTAAATCTAATATGGTACAGCCATGTTACATGCAAAATTTCGACAATAATTTCTTAAAAAGAGCAAAATCTGCCACCGTTATTTCTTTACATAATTAAAAGGGTTAAACAATTTTTTTCTGTATTATTTATTTGTAAGTTTTATGATCTAATAATTGACTTTAAGATGTAATGTTTTATTCAGGAATTTTGTACATGGATATTTAATGCATTATTAAAAAAATTTTTATATTGATATTTCATGCAATATTGTTTTTGCAGTAATATTTAATAAATGAATCAAGAATTCATATTATCAATTTATTTTTTATGTTTTGTTACTGACACTATTTTTAGCAGATAAATTTTAATTCAAAAGATAGTTCATGAAATTTTTTTCAGTTAAGTTTAAAAACATAATGCACTTAAATGACACAGTATGTTAATGTTTTATATAAAAAGTATATAATATAATTTTAAACACATTTTAAGCGTCATAAGTGACCAATATATTTACGATAAAATAGTCTCCTGCTTTTTTTGGTTTGGAAAGTTGGCACGTCTGCATGTTTATATAAATAACTATTGCTACATAATATCGCATAAGTTCGATACATGTATAATATTGTGATTGAACGGATATAATGAGCATCCCGATTTAGTGAGTGTATTTGTCTGTCCCAAGTTGTTTATTATAACTGGATCCTACTGTATTAATTCTTTACTGAAAATTTAGAGAAACTTGTTACGATAGCAGGAACTTCTAAATTGTATCTGACGACACTTAACTCATTTCTCAAAGGAAAACAAACTAATTGATGAGAAAGGATGATTTTTGTAAAATCATTTTCTTAGATAGCAAATAATAGTAACAATCATTCATATATAATGAAATGCTTAGATTTTATTTGCTTTTGTTTTTATCTAACTCCCATTAAACATTCAAAATAAGTTTTATTATTAATTTTGCAGATGCAACCCATATTTAATTACCACCCCTTAACTATTTGCAGGCTGAATATGGAGTAGTTGCTAAGTTTTACTGTCTTTGAAGAAACAATGACTAAGGCCAAACTGAGGCTCAAAATTTTTTGTTCTGAGTTTAGTTCAATTTCTACATTTAAAACAGTTTTTGAGCACTGTTCTTTGTTAATTGGACATAGATAAAATCTGAAATTTTAGCCCATGCTGACCTCTAAGTATTATTTAGTCTAGGGGCTAGCAGTTTCTAGCATGCATGCAAAGCATTGTATACAACAGGTCTGTCCAACTGGTAGCCTGCAGGTCAGATGCAACTGTTCAAGAATTTTTGTGGCCTGCAAGATCCATGCTGAAATGGTCACAACTGGTGGATTGTTCAGCAGGCCAGTTAACCACTTGGTATATTCAATATCCAGTGAACTGAAATTGTAAAATATTTTTATAGTAACCCATGAATATCATCCTTTCCCCCCCCCCTTAAGTGAAATATGTGTTAGCCACTGGGAATTTGCATGAAACATCTTCATTAAGATTGCCAACCCTTAGATTGTAATGTGTTTTATACAGTATTAATGTATTGATAATTTTTAGATGTAGGTAAACTTATAATTGTTTTAAATAAGAATCACTCTATTTTAAAAGCACAGTATGAATAATTTTGAATATTTTTGTGTTTTATATTCCTAACAATGTAAAATTTTTATTTGTGGTGACTGGTCTTTATATCATTCTCTGCTTTGAAGCACTTTCCCAATTATATGCTCAGATCGAAAGATATCTTTTGTTGTCTAATTGTATAGCATTGAACTACTGCACTCAAGGCTCTGGATTCAAACCTGAGCAAAGCCAACCGGTCCTCTTGGTGGTGAGCTGGATAACAAACCATACACACACAACTTTCCCGATGACGATGGCTACACCACTCACAAGATAATATTATAATTAGAAAGAAACAATCTCTCTTTCTCTCAACCTCCCGACTCATGGCACCTGTTTGCTTCACATTGAGAATTAGCAGACTTTATGGGGTTGAGGCAGGGGCGGTTATTCAGAGAGGACTCGGGGATGATGACCCCCCTTGATTAAGTACCTCAAATTATTTTAGTTATATGGGTTTATTACAATTTTTAAGGAAATTATCTGAATTTTATTTTAACCGAAAGTCAAATTATTGGAAGTAAGTGATGAAATTGTCACTAGATGGCAGCACTAAAGCTCTGACTCTCAGGGCAAGTAAAATAATAATTTCGCATACAGCTGTTTCGAGGTAAAGCCATAACCAATTTGTCAGTGCCAGACAAATGATGAACTCGAAGTCTAAAAGATATAGTTGGCACAAACTTAGGTATATATATACATAAATACATAGATGAGCTCCTCCCTCTACATGTTACTCACGAGCCGCCACTGGGTTGAGGGCAAGCTTTATGGGATGATCGGCCCTTGCATCATTCTCTGCTAAGAAGTACTTTCCCAATTTCATGCTTAGATCTGAAGATATCTTTTGGTCTACTTGTATAAGATTGGGTTACTAACATTGAGGTTCTAGAAGCCATCCAGGCCCCTTATATTAAATAGTAAATTTAAACCAGGGTTTCTCAACTTTTAAATTGTAATTTTAAAAGTGAATCTCAAAGTCAAACTTACTTAACCCTTTCGAGACGATTGGCACAGCCGCATGTCGGCTGCGAACTTGCATTCAAGGACGGACGGCACACACTCGTGACGGAGGAAACTTTACCGTAAACGGCGAGTGGCATGCATGTGTGCTTTCACATGGAACATTTTAATTTGTCTACTAAATGGCGTTAAATGTCTGTGGAACTAACTTCAACGTATTTTGCAGATACATGACCTTGGCATAAGGAGGATCCAATGAATCATTTCTCCATTTGGAGCGATGAAACATGATTTAGTAATATAAAGAGACAGAGCAATTCTCGCAGCATCAACAATTTTATAATTGAGTTTCGGGTTTTTTTTTTAATTTCAGCTTTATGATTTTGTTGGTGAATCATAGGAATATAAGAGAGTATTTTTTTTTGGGGGGGGGGGGGGTTTAGAGGCAGTGAAATTATTCATTTATTTTGGATAAAAGAATGGGAGCAACTAATGAGTATTTTGTATTCAGATTTGTATGAAAAATATACATAAAATAGAAAATAAATATTTCTTTTATTCTTGAAAATAACAGATTTCTGTGTTGAATAGGTGATTTTTGGTGAATTTATTTCGAGAGTCAGGCTTAGCGCAAAAAAATTGCCCTCTCCTGGGAACAGTTCGGAAGCGAAGCGCTCCGTACTTTGGGCCGCGGCAGTTCCGGAATGCCGCCGTCACGAAAGGGATAAAGAATGTCATCAAGTTGAGAATTTAGGATTTAAGTACTGTAATTAAATTAGGTTCAGTGTACTAGGTTTTTGAGTATATATTCATATCAAAAATCATATGCAATGAAACCTGTATCGTGTGATCATCTGTGATTCCTGAAAAAGTTGTTAATACATATTGAACAGGGTGCTTCAAAAAGAACGCAACATGACATTGAAGAAGATAGATTTTACATGCAGGTAAATTTTATGGCAAATTATTAGCAGTTAATACCAGGGATCTTGAAAATCGGGAAAGTACTTGACTTTTAAATAACCGTTTTCAAGGCCTTGAAAGTACTTGAAAATTAACATTTTCATAGTTAAGTCTTTGAAAGTGCTTGAAAAAGGCAAGTTTGAAAATGTTCCATGGATCCGTGGCATTGTGTTTTTTCCAAGAAATTTGTTCACTAGAAATTTCTCTTTAACGGTTCCGCTGTTCCCAAAAATTTTCTAAATAGCATCATTTTTTCCAAAAATTTCCTCAACGGCTTTAACAGTAAACAATAATATTAGTTTGCTATTTATTTTTTCTTCTAGTAATACATACAACTTCATAATGAGGGATTGATTGACGTCCTTGAAAAAAAATTACATGGTACTTGAAAGTCCTTGAAAGTGGAATTTTTTTTTTTAAGTACTCACCCTGTAGTACTATTGTACTTAAGATTAACTGAAAACTAGAGAATCGGGGCAATCTCAAGCATTCGATATTTGAGCTAAACTATATTTATTTTCTGCATTCATACTACCCAAATTCCTTCCAAAGCATAGCAGTTTTTGAAATTATGAAGTGTCACTTATTTTGACAAAATATTGTTTAATAACTAAACTATATACATTTTTCGGAAATGATTTTCTATGTGCGCATTTAGACACGAATGTTTGTATCACACAGTTCAATTACACATTTTTTATTATTATTTTTAGGAAAAAAGGGATGTCAATATAAAATGTACGTTGTGGTCAGTATAAGATAAAAAAATCTGATGTGGGCAACACATGACTTTCCTTATATAATGTAATGAATTTACTACTTTTATAGTAAAAAAATAGGTTTTTCTTATAGTAGATACTAATATTCTTTCCAAAATATTAAATTTTCGACAATTAGTCGTCATTTTCATTGATTTAGCGTCATTTTTATCCATTTGGCGAGATTTTCGTTAATTTGGCAACATTTCAAAAAGTTGCCAAGTTGGCGACATTCCGCCAAATTCGTCGCTACAATTTCGCCAAGCGTTATGGACGAAGAAATAAGTTGTTCTTACAACAGAAAAATGACTATTGGCATTCAAATACAAAAGTATTACTCAAAGTATCTTTTTTCATGAATGGAACGAGCTAGATATACGAGAATGATGTCACCCAATTTATCACATGGTATTACATATGAAAAGTGAACATGTTTCTCAATAGGAAAATTTTTTTTTCATTTTATATGACTTTTTAATAATTTTTTTGAAAAATGTGCAATATCTCGAGAACGGTTCATGTTAGCGTTCTAAAATTTATGTCAATCATTTTCTAATGAAAAATTACATAAGAAATGTCTATTTGCGTAACTTTATTAGTGGTTTTGATTTTTTGATGATTTTTTCAAAATTTTAATCAAAAATTTAGAGGGGTTCTGAACATTCGATTACGTATAAAAACAGTAGGCTTCCAGTGTTTACGGATTGTGATTTTTGTACCAAATTTGGTTCGAATCGGTCCATTCGTTCATCAGTTGTCGTCTCCACAGACTCACTGACACACACACACATACAGACATCACTTCAAAAATGTTTGATTCGTGATCAGAGATGCTTGAAACGTGCTCTCCCGTCGAAAACTCGAATTCGAATTTTCGACCCTGTCACAATATTTTCCTTATACATTATGTATGTCAGGTCTAAAAAAGTATTAGAAACACAAAAAGATATGAGACAAAAACTTTTTAAGGTATTATGCCTTAACCTCTAGGCTTTAACAATAACATACATAGACCCCATGCATTTATCTCCTTTATAAAATTAATTTAGACTATGTTAAATTGAGGAAAACTGAAGTTAATAATTTGTGAATTAGAAAATATTGAGTAGTATGAAATTTCTTTAAATGACCACTTTTTTTAGAATTTCACTTTTTCCAAACTCTGCGGGCATAATGATAATACCCTCATCAAGAAGTGACCAAATGTATCCTTCTAAATGACTAAAAAAATTGTTCTGGTGACAAGATAAAAATATTTTTCACCTACTTTACATTTCAGACCCAAAAGATGTGGAGTTCTAAGAATGCATTCTTTTTCTACATAATCTTTTCTTGAAAGAGTTCTGTTGTCTGCCTGTGCTATATAATTCAGGTGTAATAAATTCAGATATGCTGGCAACAATATTTCTGCCTATCATGAAGGCAACAGTATTTCTGCCTATCATGAAGGCAACAGTATTTCTGCCTATCATGAAGGCAACAGTATTTCTGCCTATCATAAAGGCAACAGTATTTCTGCCTACCATCAGAATAACCACTTAACCACTTTTTGCCTATTAGACTTCTGTGTAAATGTGACTATTGGTAGAATGGAGGAGGTGAAAATCAAAATTGCACCTCAACCTTAGCAATCAAGCACTTATTCTGTAAAATATTTACCTCTGTATTCTTTTATTCTCACTTTTCCAAAAGTATTGAGTAAAATGTTTTCAAAGAGTGTTCTTTTGAGGTCAAACAATCAAATTAATTTAATGTACATAACAATATTAAGTAATGCACACTTTTTATTGCAACATGTATAATATATATAATACCAGTTTTGATTTCTCTTCAAAATGCATCCTACTAAACAAAGCTGTGTTAGAATGCCGAATGATCACTTTAGAAAGGTTCTACTGTTCTTTAAAAATGTAAGTTGATGAACTTCTTGTAACAGAAGTTCATCAACATTCACACAATAAAAATACTTTTTATTGTGTGAATGTTGATGAATTTCTGTTACAAGAAAATTAACTTTTACCTCTAACACTAAAATTTTACTTCAGTTGCTATCCAATGCTGATTTTGAATACATGCGGTTATGGATACAGGTTTCATTGCATTGATTTTTGAATGTTATAATTTCTTCCTCAAACTGGGTTTCAAAAATACTATGACTACCACTACATAACATACCACTAATAAAACATTTATCTAGTCATACCACTAATGGTAGTGTACCAGCCAGTAGAGGTTGTTTGACTACTCCTGCTGGTACACCAACCATTTTTAAGATTGTATATTGGTCCTAGAATTTTTTTTTTCTTGAATGGATTCTGTAATATAGATTGCTTAAAAGTAAATTA
The DNA here is from genome assembly GCA_951213105.1 of Amaurobius ferox. NCBI lineage: Eukaryota > Metazoa > Arthropoda > Arachnida > Araneae > Amaurobiidae > Amaurobius > Amaurobius ferox. The sequence goes on from OX578147.1 coordinate 118,252,192, forward strand.
AATTCGATGTAATATGAATAAGATCTTTAGTTTTATACTGGAATTTTTGTATTCAAACAAAATAATATTTTTAACTTTGATTTTCAAAATAAATTCTTGGAAGCATTTTTCTCCTATAATTTCAATGAAACAATTCGGGAAAGATTACAGAAAAAATTCACTTTTGCTGACATTCTATTAAATTAAAGATTTTGTAAACAGAGAAGTGGTTCTGTTAAAATATTATGTAATTTTAACTTTATTAACTAAGCTTATACCTTAATTTTAAATCTTAGTTTATTCCTTATATTATATTTATTCCAATTGAACAATGAGAGTTATTCAACATGTAGCACTTTTAATTAATGTTTATATTTACCCAGGCAGGAATTTCTTTATTATTCTCATATTTTTGTTGTGTATTGTATTCCAATGATTCTAAAGCTCAATTTTCACTTTTAGCCAGCTTACTTATTTTAGAATGTGATTTAGCTATGTTTAGAATGGTTATGAACATGGTTATAAATGATTCTGCAGGCTATAATAAAACTATGAAAGAAATTATTAGAAGTACTCAATTTAGTTATCCAGGTATCAAACTAACTTAAAACATATCTACTTAAAGTTATAACTCCTGCAATGAACATAAAGGATGTGTTGCCACCATACCTGAAAAACTTGAAATTATTTGTATTTGAAAAATGGCCAAAAAAGCAAATAAATATTTTAAGAAGGCCAGTCACATTTATTTCAATTTGTAAAAGTGATCAGAAATTTTTAATTAAAATTTGGCAAAAATCTGGGCTATTATGATCTGAGGTAATGTCCAAATAAATAATAAAAAAAATTCCTTATTTTCAAGACAAAGAATAGGGTTTCCCCTCCCACCCTTCTTCCTCCTAAAATTATGCAAATGCATCATAATATGCATCATTTGGTATTTTGAGTCTTTGTAAAGCTTTAAAATGTTTAGATTATAATCTTTGAAATTTGAGAATCCATAAATTAAATTAATTAAGTTTACAATTTAAGAGTTAAAATAAAATTTGGTGAATGAAAACTGCATTTGTCTGAAATATATTTATAAATTTGTACGAAAATCAGTTGATAAATTTTAAGAATTGTATAGATTAATTTTTTTTTTTAATTTTAATAAATCAATTTCCAATCATGCAAACTACAAAAAATTATACCTATCTAGTTTTTTTCCCCCTCATACAATAGTATGAGAAAGTAAAAAGTATAATTATAATGGATTCATAGAAGTTTGTTACAAATAATAAGATTTAAATTCTAGGAACTATTAGCTGAATGGCTGTTCATTTGTTTCTTCCTGCCCAACTATCTGCTAAATTTCAAAAATTGTTACTTTGTAAAGAGAAACCAACAAAGGAAAAACGTGGACTAGTAACTGTTTTTTAGTTACTGCCCAACAAATATATATGACAATTGACTGCTCAGCAGTTTCTATGTAAAACATTGAAAATTAATTATTTTTTGAGAATTCATTTTTTATGTTAATTAAAGGGACATAATACACCTGGAATGTCTGAAGATAAAAGGTTCTGATCTTACATAGATTGAGGAAAATTGTTCTCCCTTCATTGTTACACTGCTCAGCTTAATTAAAGGGACATATACACCGAGAATGCTTGAAAATAAAAGGTTTTCTGATTTTACTTATATTGAGGAAAATTGTTCTACTTTCATTGTTACGCTGCTTAGTTTAATTAAAGGGACATATACACTGGGAATGCCTGAAAATAAAACGTTTTCTGATCTTACTTAGAACGAGGAAAATTCTTCTACTTTCATTGTTGCACTACTCAGCTTAATTAAGGGGACACATACACCTGGGATGCCTGAAAATGAAAGGTTTGCTGAGCTTAGATTGTAGAAAATTGATGAATGATTTTAAATGGGTACTTTTATTAATAAAAGTATGTAATATGCAAATTATGAAATTTTGGTAAAAAATGCAAATTCTGCAAATGGCAGCGATCTTTGTCAGACATAATTTTTTTTGCGCTTGGTAGGATATCTTCAATGGGTTTCAAAATCTAAATATCAAAATAAACTTAACATTTAGAACTATATGCAGTTAGCATTGTAAGTTATATATATATATATATATATATTATATATATATATTATATATTATATATATATATATATATATATATTTAATGCCAAAAAAAAATGGTGGCCTTGATAAAGGAAATCAATAATAATTCACTCAAAAAATAATTTATTTTATGTAATAAAATTGCAAAGAAAGTTTCAAGCAAAAATTGGCTGTGTAGCTAATTGTATTTTATTGCCTGGGAGAATAATGTGAAATTTCAAGTAGATCGGTTGAAAATTGGTCAAGATAACATAACCGATTATCAAAAATTTATTTAAAGAAAACATATTTAAAGTTTTGGGAATGCAGTCCCAAGTGCTTGTGTAAGTATAATTGTTATATCTCAATCATTCAGCCATTTCTATGTATTTCTTTATGAAATTTGAACAGAATATTTTTAAGACATAGTACTTTTAGAACATGCAAAATAAATAAATAAATAAATATTTTCCCTGCCTCTTAATAAGTTAATTGTTTAGTGTAAATTAATAAAAGCATATCACCTTATGGAAATTAAATATCCTTTTTCTTAAATTGTAAATTAAAATATCTGACATTAAAGAGTTGAGGGGGGCAAGAAAGAATAAGAAAAATACTTGAATAGTTATTCTTGAGTGCAAGTTACTTTTCTTATTCGCAAAATCCTCGACCAGATCAAAGAACAGTTCAAAATTTTTTATTTTCAAGATATGCATTTGTAAGATACTTATTTAGGTTATTTAAAAAAATAAGTGCATTGATTAAGTTTGCTTTTTTTTTTAAAGGCATTTCTAATTTAGGTTACTACTGAACTCTACCTCTGTTCTCTATGCTCACCAACCCTCTATTTCAGTGTATATGCATCAATATTTCAAAACCAACAAATGTATTTGGTTAAAGTATAGTTAGAAATTCTCTGTTTGTACTAAAGTACTGTTCATAATTCAAATCAAAAGCACCCTTGATAAACCATGTGATGTTCTGATTCATTACAAAGTAATTAAATTTTCACTTCAAAATTGCATAAAAAATAGAAATTTAAATGTAGTTGTAAGCAAAATAGAAAAAAAAAAAAGCACATGGCACAGTATTCTAAACAAGTCGTGCAAGTTTTTAAATAATTTCATGCCATAAAACTGGCACTAGCATTTACTGAAAAATTTTAAAGGATTTCAAAGGCTTCAGCTGTAGCTAGTGTTTTTATTTTACTATAGAAAGATAAATAAAATTATGCATTTATCAAGTTTCTGTTTTTTAGATATGCATTTTTGAAAGACTTTTATTTAGATTATTTAAAAAAAATAATGTTCATTTATAAAGTTTTTGTTTTTAGCATGTGTATTTTAAGACATTTGTTATTAAATATTATTTAAAAAAAGATAAAAAAATATGCATTTAATAACTTTTGTTTCTAAGATGGGTAGCATTTATTTTTTAGGTTGATAAAAATGCATTTAAATAATTTTAAGTGTTTGTAACATTTTACCAAATGTTCTTTCAGATATGCTGTATTGAAACATTCTTATTTTCTAATTGTTTCAGACACTAATAGTTTTATAGATTATAACTTTGTATCCAGATTATAGTTACAGGATGAAAGCTAAGAAAAATGCATTTCTGATTTTTTTTTATATATATGTATTTATTTGTGTGTATCCAGAATGTAATCCTGTATATGGCTAAATGGATGATATATACTGTTTGTAAACTTTTGTGTAACTGCTCATCAGACGTAAAATGCTGTATCCCAAAGTGCCATTTGTAAATCTGAATATGAAATGAAGTGATTCTATACTAAAGTCCTGAAAAATATGCCATTTATGTTTTTCAGTTTGCTCCATTGTTTATCTGAAAATATATATAGAGTATTATTTTAAAATGGGTGATGTATTTGTTTTCAGTTGTTTAAGTTGTATTATGTTTGAAAGTTTTAAAAAAATTATTGCTATAAAAGTATTGTCTGTGATAATTTATATCAAATTTTTATTTATCTAGTATTTGAAAAAAAAAAATTGGACTATGTTCAAAAATGAATTATGTTCAATTTACCTTAGGTTTTTGTGAATGGTTAAGAAAAGATTGTCTTTAATTTATGTTGTGAAATGCTAGTAATATTGTATTAACATAGAACACATTGCATATTCCACGCGTTTTCAATCCGGAAATTGGTTTTGTGCACTTAAGAGCGTTATTGAATGGTAGTGCTGAAAAAGTTTGGTTCTAACAACCAAACCTCATTGCATTTTGAAAAGTTGTTGTGTCTGCTTAAAGATGTTTTCACACGCGACTAAACTTTTCAGTTTTGTTATTGTTTTGCATAGTTTTACGTTTCTGTTAATATTGTTTGCATTTTATTTTGTATTATATTTTATAAAATGAAAAGAGATTTTGAGTCATCTCCTTATGAATGTTGTTGTTGAGACCCAGACCATCCGACCTACCAGAAAGGTGTAAGGTAACAGTTTGGATGGCCAGGAAGTGCTACCCAATTCAGACCGTAACCCAATGGGGGAGGCATCCACAGGGACCATACCCTCCTTCCCCTACCACCAACCTCTCAGAAGGACTTGCGGACCCACATGCTTAACTTGATCGTACTCCACGTTAACACAGCTGCAGTTTTGGTAGTGGCGGGAATCGAACCCGGGCCTACCGAGTTCAATTCCCACATGCTAACCACTGGACTACCATGCCCTCTCCTTATGGATGTCAAACTTTTCACTTATCGCAGAAAATTAATAATTCCAAGTTCAGAAAGAGAATTATTGTGCTGGATTTTAAATTCAGATTTCCAGTTATTTCATGTAGAACTTGAATAAAACAGAATGGAATTTTTTGAATATGTTAGTTATATCTGGTTGATTCAATTCGATCCGCGAATTATAGGTCTCGCAACTCCCTCCCGGCTTTTTTTTTTTTTTTTTTTTTTAGAATGTTTAAACTAGAAAAAAAAAAATTTAAGGTGAGCTTTTTTTAAATAAATTATAAAGGATAAAATATTTACTAATTTTTCAGCCAAAATGTTAAAACATTATTATCAAAATGAAAGGAATTACATTTTTTTAATATATATATATATATTTTTAATTACAATTTCAATTAAAGTTGAACCCGCTTATATTGAAATCATTAGACTTTTTTAAAATATTTATCAAAGCTGTAAATTTATTATAAAATTACAAAAGGGAATATTTTCTTACTGAAAGGGGGTTTGATTTCTGCATTATTTCCATAAATTGTCTATTTCTGGCTTCATTATAAATGAATTGAACTTGCACATTGTGTTTTCTGCTGTAAATATAATATACTTATATTAAATCACAAAGGATGGAACATCTTTGTTGATACTCACAAAATGTGTTCATTGAGCTCTGGAAATAATTTTATGGTCATTCAATCTGCAAAATAGACAAATTACTAAAATCTATTGCAGAGTCTGAATGTATATGTGATTCAATATAGAAAATTCTAATTAATAGTCAATTATGCTACAACGAATGAGAAAATGTTAGTTAATATTGATTTTAAAAGTTTTCATGTAATGTATGTAAAACTGATAATGTCCAAAAGTATTTTTATGTAATACTGCACCTTTTACTAATAGTGCCTGCAAATCTGTTATTGATTGATAGGACAGATATTTCACTGATGTTTATATTATTATTATTATTTTGCATGACTAGCTGTAATTAACCATTATACAAACATCAACATTCAGTTTTCATTGTAAATAGTTTTTGCAGTAATGTATAATATGAGGCTTTAAAAAATTTAAATGGAAAATTTAAAAATAATAAATTTATTGGATTAATTTGATCATTATTATGCTATGTTACTAGAAAGATTAATTTTTCAAAATTATTTTATAATTAGTTTGTTAAATCATACTATTTTTAATCCTTCTTTGCATAATGTATCAATTTTGATACATACATTCTATTACCATGCTGTATTCAATTACAAATTTTTTGCTCATATTGTGTTACATAAAACACATAACAAAAATAATCATTTTATATCACTTAAAGCAGATAACATAGTACTGGTTGTTGCTACTACATGGCAGAATAAGGCTTCTAAAAGTAATGAATTCAAACAATACAGACATGCGAGTGTTTAAGTTGTAAAAAATTCAAATCAACTTTGGCATCTCTAATGGTTTTATATTTTTAATATACAGGTATTGAAACTTTTTTAAGTTTTTCCATTTGTAAACACTAATTTAATACTTTGTTAGGTTTTTTAAAAATTAAAATGTGTTTTAACCTGTTTTTAATGTGATTGAAATCTTATGTAATTATGTAATGGTCAAACTTTTATTTGTTTATTATTTTTTTTTTAATCTTGCAGTGAAAGGTTAAATCTATTAAAAAAATTTCCCTTTTAATAGAAAATAAAATTCATAATTATATTTTTATCCATATATATATATATATCCACTTATAAGGGGAAATTCCCAAAGTTATCTGTAATGTGTGTTACCCTTGGCAGTATAGTCATCTCTGACCCTTGCCTAATAAGTCTCCTGCCTTATTAGTTGTTATTTTAATGTTTATTAAACATTTTCTTTTAACCTCCCCCTTAAATGTATCCCCGTATAGGCACTAAAAATAAAGTATTTCAATATATTTTTTTTAGAAATATTTCCTTATTAAGGGCCCATAAACTTATTTTCCTCAAACGCCAATACTATTTTTTCACTGTCCAGCACATTGAGAAATTTCTTAGTTATACATTTTCCCACCTAAAAAAAAAGTAAGTACAATCATAAGTGTAATCTGTTTAATAAATTTTGTATAGTATAACACACAAATACTATTGTATAAATGTAAATCTTATATTTCTAAATGTTAAGTAGGATATTATTGAAAAAAACATTTTGTAGTATTTATTATTTTGGTATGGCAGAATTAGGGCACATACAGAACAAACATATTATAGTTGGTTCTAAAAATGTATTCTGGCTCCTTAAAAATCCCTCAAAGACTGCATAGTTTGGTCATATTTTGCGTGTAAACCTTGTGTAAGTAGTTATCAGAAAGATTGCGAAAATCTACAATTTGGTTTTAGAAAGTCATTCTTTTTTTTCCACTTATTCCGAAAATCTCAATTTCAAGTCTAAAATTATAGCTAATATACATATTTTCAGGATTTCTTTCTCCAAATATTTTACAGAGCAGGCTTTAATTTTGAATCTTTATACATGGAAATATTAATGTCTTGCCCCATTTTTAAAACATTATTAAAAATAATATCGCTTATAGAAATAAAATTTTCAGCATTTCAGAAGCAAAAATCTTGTGTTTTTGTATGATATAAACACAGTAGGCAGTAGCATCGCCAGAAAAAAAAAGGGGGGGGGGGAACAGTATCCTATTAATGACAAATATATGCCTTTTAAAGATGAATTTCATTAATTTTATGAATTTCTAAATCTTTAACTAATCTAAGATGAATTTCATTATTTATTTTCCACAAATTTGTGCCCTAGTTACAATATAAACACAACAACAGTAACATTATTAATTATTCTTATTATTGTCATTTAAACAATTGAGCATTGTGGTGGGATTGATAATATGGATGCATTTCTGCATAACCTACTTTTTAGACCAGGGTTCACCACCGATATATATATATATATATATATATAGCATTGCTTAACCAGAGAGTGGGGGTCACAACTCCCCCCGGCTATTTGTGATACTTTTAGTTTTTCACATTCATCTTTTGCTATTCAGTGTATTAGGTACTCTTTTTAAAAATTATATATATATATATTATATATATATATATATATAACATGAAAAAGTATGTCCAGGAACCACAATTGAAAACCTAAAATATTTACCTTGATATGTATACAGTTATAAAATAAAAATTGGGATCATCGTTCGTTACTTTGGTAAAATTGTATCTGAAAATGTTTATATATAAAATGAATGCTGAAAAGCACTAACAAGTATGAAACCAGTCCTCTGATACTAGTCCTTGATCCCAAAACTTCGATGTCTACATTTCAAATATTAAAACTTTCTGCTTACTTAAATGGTGCTTTTTTTTTAATTGTTCAAGAATTCTTATTATCTTGTATTTTATGCTTCCGGCTTCAGTTTAATAATTTTCCTGATTTGCTCTATTAACAATTTTAATTGCATAAGGCCGTCCATTTCATTTTTATAACATTTTAGCAAGGCATGCATTTAAAATAAACACTTTCAAAATCAGTTTTCTAAGCATATTTTATTTGATTTCCTCCCAGAATCTTTGAAAAATTGAATACTCTTTATTTTGTTATTTGATTTTTGTACTATTTATGGCATTTATTCATTAACTCCTATGTGATGTGACCAAAGTCAATTATATAAAAATATATTTTTGTTGCAGTTTTATGTAATGTTTTATTTCAATGTAATATAATAAAATTAGTTCACTTGTTTTCTACATCTCTTTGCGTTATGTTATATTTTAATTTTCCTCTACAAAACAAAATATAGATCTATAGAAAGTATTTTAACACTAACCAAATATATGACAAATGCAAACAGTGTCGCAGATGTTGACTAAAGATAGCTGATTTTGAACATTCATAAATTATTATTCGACATATCGAAAAACAATAAGCATATATGGAATCAGCACCAGAAACTGTCTCAAAACTTGTTGAATATGAGTATAATTTGAACTAAGATACAGGGATGTAAAAACTGTAAAATTTGAACTGAGATACAGGGATGTAAAAACTAAAATTTGAACTGAGATACAGGGATGTAAAAACTGTAAAAATTAAACTGAGATACAGGAATGTAAAAACTGTAAAATTTGAACTGAGATACAGGGATGTAAAAACTAAAATTTGAACTGAGATACAGGGATGGAAAAACTGTAAAATTTGAACTGAGATACAGGGATGTAAAAACTGTAAAATTTGAACTGAGATACAGGGATGTAGAAACAGTAAAATTGTAGTTAAAAGAACAACTAATTCCTTCTGCTTCTTATTCTTCACATCAGTCTCCTCTACAGCCAAAACTATTTATCAGAAACATTCAAAATTTTCACTGAAGTTTTGTATCATGCAGAAATTTGTTAACACAGAAGCAGAGGTTTATGTTTCAAGTTTTTGATTTGCTTACTTTACCGGTCGATTCGTGGACAGCACATCTGTTAAGCCAGCAGGAACAAAGTAGGGGACGGTCCCAAACTTACTGATTTCTGGATACATTTATAGAGAGATGATTAAGTATTATTCTGTTGAATCTCTACTATGCCATCTGATTGAGGATGAAGGAGTAGTTCGAATTTTGTCCATTTCGAGTAGTTTGCCCAGTCTCATAAATGTGCTAGAGTTAAAGTCCGTCCTGGTCAGAATGGATGAGCGGGGGAACCCAGGGATCCCATAGTTACTACTTTTTAAAAATGGTTACTATTTTCCTTTTTCCTACTTTTTAAAAATGGTTACTATTTTTCTTTTATTTTCTTCTTTTCTCTACTTTTTAAAAATGGTTACTATTTTCCTTTTATTTTCTTCTTTTTCCTACATACTTTTCCACAGTTGGAAGCACTTTTCTTGCCTGTCTGACCAATCGCGAGCATATCGAGAAAATGATACGATGTACGAAACGAAGTGAAGAAAATCGGTCTGATGAAGTCTGTTTTTATGAAATAGTGCTAAAATTTGCAATTTTTATGCAAGAGCAAAAAAAAAATTATGATTTTTGAGAAAGAGCTGTAAAATTCATAATTTTTACTTTCTCATACTATGTAATATAGCATAGAGAAAGTATTGTTTTCGCGAGAATTTTCGAATTCGAGATTTTAATGCCAAAATATGTTTTAGGACCTCCTGAACACGTTTTGACTATTTTTGGAGTGATGTCTGTCTGTGGTCGGTTTCTTGTGCATCTGATAGCTTTCACAAATATTAATGGGTTTTCACGAAACTTTATATCCGGCTTTGTTATTGAAAAATCTAGAACTGGATAGAATTTTTTTTTTTTAATTCGAGCAAAAACTTTGAAATTTTATATTTTTTTAACATGGCAGCATAGGACAAAATTGGACATAATCATGTATAAAAAGAGTTATTTATGGCTCAATGATGATCTCGCGACTTCATAGTTTCAATTATAATTTTGAAAAATAGCCGCGGTACAATTTTTGTGTTCGTGATGTCATTAGCCCCCCCCCCCCCAAATCCTTTAAAATGAATTTTTTTTCAAATCCTTTAAAATGAAAGATGACGCGCTATAATTGTAATCATTTGAACCAACGATATCAATTTTTAAAAGAATTTCTTCTAAAATTTGAGGAGTTGACCCGCACTCCGGCTAATTTTTCAAAGAACGTAAAAATTCACGATTTTTGAGAAAAGATGCTAAAATTCGAGATCAATAAAGCAGTTTTCCCTGTTTAAATAACACTTTTAAATAGCGAATTTTGGCACTTTTAAATTGCAGCATGTATTTTAGTGCTATTGAATGAATTTGCATATTTTAGAACTTTTAATTAAAATAATATAATATTAGCACTTTTAAATGAAATCAGACATGTTAGTATTTTAAAGCAAAATCGCAAATTTTAGCGTTTTTTTATTTTTCTCAAATGTCACGAATTTCAGCGCTATTTAAAAGAAATTGTGCTTTTTAGCATTTTTTCCTAACGATCACAAATTTATCGCGTTTTTTAGCGTTCTTTCTTAAAAATCGCAAATTTTAGTGCTATTTAAAAGAAATTGCACTTTTTAGCGTTCTTTAAAAAAAAAATCGACTTTTAGAGTGCTCTTTCTTAAAAATTTTGAGTTTTAGCGTGTTAGCTCAAAAAACGCAAATTGCTGTGCTCTATCATAAAATTCTGAAAGTTTTGCATTTTTTCCATAAAATCCTTGAATTTTGGTACTTTTTCATAAAAATAACAAATTTTAGCGCTTATAAAAATTGTGAAATACCAAATTTTGCTAGTATTTAGATACGTTTGATTTTCAAAAAGCACATAAAACGCACAAAATATTTAAGCAATGTAATTATGCATGAATTATTACACAACACAGCCCATTTATTTTTTTTTTACTTTTATTGTTTGCTAACGGTGAGGATGCATTGTTGTGTTATAATTTGTACGTAATTATGTTGCTTAATCTTGTCTTTCATTTCATATTGATTCCCCTCAGGACCAATTCTTGTGAACTGTTTCAACATTTCATATATTGTTTTAATCAGATAAAAAGTGTTAATATTTTCTTTCCCAAAATTTTCAGAATGCTGATTTATTTCCTTACTACAAATTGTTACAAAAAAGGTTTTATTTCTGTAAATTAACAATCAATATGCAAATTTTCTTGCTACAAATTTAAAATTATTCTGCTCCAAATTCCAAGTTTTATTGCTAATTCCCACAAAATGAGATTTTTGCTGCTTCAAAAGCACTGATTGTGTTATGCATATTTCAGCACTATATTTATGCAGAGGGGGTGGGAATTAAAATTCCTACTTTCAAAATTCCTGTTTTTGTTCCTCTTTTATAGGAAAAGTTGAGTGATCCTGGGGAACCCCAGTAACGAAATGTCCAGTTCTAGGTAAGAACTTAACTGATGGTTGTTATAGTCTGTTGGTCAGATATTGTATAAGCTTTGAGTCACTTTGTGAAATATTCCATTACTATAAAAAAAAATTTTTTTTCTTTTTATTTAATAATAAAATAGGTGGGTATGCTGTACCTGTAACTTCCCTCGCATTTTGAGATTTGTATGGACAAAAGTTATAATTTTAGATTAATTATTTATTTGAGCATGATACGTTTGCTTTACATTAAATCCATTATTGAATGGCTTATATTAATTTAATTTAGTATATTTAATAGGGTGTGAATTGGATAAAGGAAGGGAAACTAAGGATCAGAATTGCGATCAGTTGAACCGGAAATCAAAATCTTGGAACAAAAAAATATATTAAAAGGTACATAATTCTATACTATAATACTGTATACATGATTTTGCGAAAAAACATGACAAGATATTTTTTCTAGGTTGTGCGAAAATTAGCGAAGGACATGTTATCATGCGCATCATGCGAATGCAACGTGGGAGTTTGGATGCAAAACAAAAACCTATTTCACCATACTCAGTTTTCTCCTCTTAACTATTTTTAGAAAAAATACCAATAAGACATACTTATGTAATAACTTATTTCTGTACTAAGTTTGGAAATATTTAGTTGAGTAGTTTTGAAAATATTACAATAAAATGCAAAATTTCCTTAAGCATTATGCATATAACAGCATACGATACGGGCGAAACTTGAAAATCGTGAAATATGTTTTCACATTTATGTTGAAGCCTACCCCCTGTACAAAATTTAGTTTTAGTCAGCTGATTAGTTTTGAAGAAAAATGAGTTACGAAATTTCATAATGCAAAATGTGCATGCATATAATATGCACGACATGGGGCAACATTTAAAAATAAAATCTCAACTTGTTTTCTTAAGCATATAACAGACAGCATTTGTATGAAATTTAGTTTCAAACTGTTGGATTAATTCCCAGATATTACAATGCTGAAAAATTGATTTTTTGCATACCCACAACTTTGTGCTAAATTTAAAAGACATCGAATGGTTGTTTCCTTTAGAAAAAAAAAAAAAACCTTTAAAAGTCATGTAATTTTGAAAAGATCATATCACAAATGTATTTAGAATTTTTACTATAATTTTCAACATTACAAGTTACGCCTCTGGTTATATAAATGTAATGTGCAACTAATAACAACTATTGCATAAATATTTTAAATTCAAATTTTCATACGGTTTAATAATGTGAAAAATCCCTTAACTTCATTTCCAAAATGAACATTTTTCAGAAACTATTACTAAAATGGGTACAAAATTAAATTATTTATGGAATTATTTTAAAAGTTTTGAAAACAAAATAAAAATATCCGATTTAAATAAAAAAAATACGATTTGTTCTTTTATTAAAAAAAACCGATTTGTTCTTTTATAAAAAAAAAAAAAACACGAACCCTAATTCTGTTCGGGTTACAAAGAATTCAAAAGGAAAACTGTTCAAGAGCAGACGATAAAATTTCAGAAATAGCTTCTATAGCTTAATATATATATATTTTTTATTAAATTTTCGATTTTATTTTCTGCTGGACTTATTATTTACTTACTTTTATTCTTATAATAGCGGATATAAATTTCTTGCTTTCAAAACATCACTCTCACTTCATAATAATAATTTCTAATAAAATAATCATTAATTGTAGCCATTTTTAAAATTATACTCATATTTCTTTAGAAAATCCCAGAATTGTGCAAATGTCAAAAATCTTTCGAATCTTCCGTCTGCCATCTTAATTTCCACGCTCCCTTCAACAACTGCCACGCAACTTCTGCCAAACTTGTTGACAGCTTCTTTCCAAATCTTGGATCTCTCGGAACACAATTCTTCACTCATTCCTGAGCCAGCACTCTCGACAACATGCCTACGCCTCCATATCCTTTTGCGAACATCATTCGACACAAACTTGACAACGACCGCTCTTGGTTGCCAGCTCTTATGCGCTCCTGATCGATAGCAACTGTCAATATCTAACACGTTAAGTTCAACATTCAGCTTCTTCTGGAAGAAATCGAGCACAACAAGCTTAGTTTCTTCGCCAGGATCTTCGTGGATACCGAATATGCGTATAGTGTTCTGTTTTAATCGTTGTTCCAGATTAGTCATGCTAACAGCAAAATCTTCTCGCAGTGTATTCAAGATCTTGTCTTGCTCTTCTACTATTTTTGACCAATCAGAACCTGGTTGACGTGTCACGGGTTTCAAAGAATTTAGAATTTGTCTTAAATATCGAATTTCTTTGGACAAAGTGAAAGTGTATTCATCTCCCAAATAATCCGTCATATTAATTACTGGCGGGAACAAGTTTTCACAGCAGTTAAACAACTATATGGATGTGATTCTAAAAGCAGAAATTCTAGCACGGAATGACGTTATTGTATAACTTTATATAAATCATTTTACCTCTTTCTAAGAATTAATTGGAATAAATGGCAAGCTATTCAGCGGATATGATGACTCATCCATTTTAATTGATTTATTGTTCTTCAACGTTCTCAGACCTTTTGGCTAAAGTTCAACTCAGCTAAAAAGTATTGTACTGCATAGAAATCAAATCTAAAGAATGAAAACGAGAGAGCCATCCGTATTCAGTGTTCCAAACGGGCATTCAATTTCGGAATTTTAAAAATCGTTATTTTGATCAAATTTTGTCAGTATTTCAATGGATGCGAAAATATGAATGGCATTCCAGATTATTTATTAAATTGATAGATTGAAAACTATTATTCTCTGCTGTTCTTTATTGTCAGGTTTTTTTTCGTTCTTTATAACAATGTTAGAATTTATGTCAGGGCAACTCACTGTATCATTGAGTTGAGAGTGCCCATCCATTTTTATTATTGCATTCTTTTATTTAGGTTGGTTTCTCTATTTGTTTGTTTGGGTCAAATCTTGAACTCAATTTTTGAACCTTATCTACCGAGTCGCATTTCTTGAAATTTTACACACAACCGTATTTACGATGACAATACAATATTACATCAAACTTGAGTTGAACCCCCCCCCCCCCCCCCAGATTCTAACCCACATTCCGAAATTATGCACAAGGTAGCTCGTAAAAGCCCATTGTTGTAAGATAGTTAACGTTATCTTTATATATATATATATATATAAGTGAAGCCACATATTGAACTCTTTTTAATCATCTTACAAGGATGGGATTATATATTATATATACACACACATATATATATAGTGAAGCAGAATATTGAAAAAGTTTAAAATTTATTTAATTAATTTTAAATTAAATTAATTAATTTTAAAAGGTTTGATTGAATATCTGATGAAAAAGTGATTACAAAATCGCCAAAGGCTTAAAAGTATAAAATAAAATAAATAAAAAAATATTTTTAAGTTACACGATTTTAGTAAAATGCATTAAAAAGTAAAAAACAATTTTAACTATCACATCATTCTTGGTCCTATGCGACTCAAAATAAAACCATGGGACGCCTATAAAAAGTTTGTATTTGGACATGGACAGAATTTTAAGAAACAATAGAAGTGATAATATAGAAATAACATATAACAAGAAAGATCAATCATGCTTAAAGCATTGATTATGAAACACTTTCCAACTTCAATGCAATTTTATTTAAACAAGTCTAAAATGCAATACATTCCTCGGTAATATTTTGAAACTTGTCACAATACTGCATTAATTTATTATATTTGAAAACTTAAACCTTCATCGAATAAAATGAACTTCATTCAAATGAGGGCATTGAAATATAAATTGCCTGGTTTAAACATCTTTAAAATGTTATACATTCCTCGGTAATAGTTTTAGAATTATCATAATACTACGATAATTCATTATATTTGAAAACTTCATCGAAAACAACTGAAATTAATTCAAATGACGTCATAGAAAAAATAACACGCCTGGATCTCTCTATAAAAACAGGATTTCATTCATAACTTTCTTCCATTCATTTCATTCATCACAATACTATAATAATTTATTTTATTTAAACATTTTATTTAAGAACATGGAGCTACAAATAATTAAACTCTATGCTTAAAACTTCATCGAAAAAAATCGTCCTTCTCTTTATAAAATCAATGAATATTTCATTCATATCAGCCATGCAGACTCCATGGACTAAATTATTTTGTGTTAAAAAATACAGGAATTCTAATACAACTCATTTTACATATTTTGCTGTTTACATTTTACATAGGTGAAAAATAGGCTTAGTTGTAGAAATAATCAAATTTAGATGAGTATTTAAACTCAAATATATTGTCATTGCGTTGTTTCAGTATGTAGATGCACAGAATTTAAGCAAAAATAAAGTAGTTTTAGGACGGATACAACACTCAATATGAAATAAAAAGAACTTTAAAAATCACGATTTTGAGACAAGATGGATGCCATATATCATTTTGAAGTAAGTCATGTGATCGTTTCATATCATGGTCACGTGATCGTTTCATACAAGAGGTGTAATTATTATTTTAATTTTTATTTAAAAAACTACTGAATATATTTCGCTGAATTTTTTTTTATATATTTTATGGAACAATTTGAATATTACCTAAAATTTTCGAAGCAATTTGTGAATATTAAATCCGCTTAAAAAATGTTTGAAAAATTAGGTCCCATAGGGCTCAATGTATTTCATTTTTTCAACCCGGGTTCAATCCAAAACTAATTGGGTGATATTATTCATTTATATTCCCATAGGTCCTACAGACCGTCTGAGCAACATACTAAAATTTCATTTTGATTAAGTCATTTTTACGGCAGTTATCGTGCTAACGGACAGACAGACAGAATGAACAAAGTCATAAACACTTTTCAACTTTGTTGTAAAGTGTTAAGAAAGTGATTATATTCAATTCATTTACGTTTTTCTTTAACAAGTTTTATTTAACAATCCGTCATTAACGTCCATCATCCAACACAACACACATCAAATGAAGTTGTGTTTGATGCGTGTTTTTCAAACACATCTTTTCTCATTCGAAATATGCGAAAGGAGTAATGCTTCACATCAATCTATGTCAGGTAAGATTTACTCACTTTTTAAACGCTTTTATTTAACTAATCATGACCCATGGTTGTCTGTCTGTCTTTGAAACATACAGACAGTATAGACTTCTTAGAACAGACTTCTTTAATGACATTTTTGACATGGGAGCTGAATGCTGCTGGGAGCTGAAAATCCTTCCTGCTGGGAGCTGAAATTCCTAGAGAGCTGAAATTAGGTACACAGCTTAGTTTAATAGGACATTTTAACTTATTAAAATTTGGCAGATCCTAAAAAAAATAAGAACTTTTTTCCCTGAAATCGCCGGCAAAAATTCCATTATAGTATACTATAATGGAATTTTATTACTTTAATGGAATTTTATTTACTTTAATGGAATTTTATTTATCTATCTTATAAGATAGATAAATAAAATATAAAAACTCTGTTTTATTGCAAAATCTTTTATTCAAAACTCGCCATGAGTATATATATATATATATATAAATATATATATTTATATATAAGTTGAACAATCCCTAAGTAAACAAATTGACTTTGTTGCACATGATTATCTTGTACGCAATTTCATTGTTTTTAACATGACATTTGATATTATATTTATTTATTTTTGCCTGTTTTTGTTTAAGCTTTATATATATATATATATATATATATATATATATATATATATATATATATATATATATATATATATATATATATATATATATATACATATATATATATATATATATTATATATATATATACAGAGAGAGAGAAGCGAAGTTGCATATTAGACTTATTACTTTCCCTACAATACATGATAATGTATAGGGAAAATATTGGAATCATGCCGAAAATTGCAACTCGAGTTTTCGACGGATCTACGCGTTTCGAGACCTCTAGAATACGAAAAAACTATTTTTAGCGTGACGTCTGTGTGTGTGTCTGTCTGTCTGTGCAGATTTGTATCCACTCTAACTAAGAAACTAATTGACCGAATATCATAAAAGTTGGTAGGTTAATTTGGGTACACTTGTGGGCGAATCTAATACTGATTAGTTTTGGGTACAATTCGGGATAAAAGAATCTGCCTTTTTATCGAAATGGCTCCCGAAAGCCTATATCCACTCTAGCTGAAAAACTAATGGACCGAATTTCACAAAATTCAGTAGATACGTCGCTTGTATGTCACCCTAGTGCTAATTAGATTTTCGTACGAATCGGAAAAAAAAATAACTTGCATTTTTTTACAAAATGGCCTGCAAAAATCGTCAAAATCTAAAATAAAAAACTACCTATACTCAAATATATCCATTAAATGCTTGTTTTATACGTAATTTTTAACGATGAAAAGAATAAGACCAACCCCATTACACTAGAACTAGCTGTTCTCGAGATATTTTAGTTTTTTCGTATTTTCTCTACGCCATATTTTAAAATAAGTCCAGTTACCAAATGAGAACGATAAATGAATTAAAAGTAAATGAAATTTAATTAAAATAAAAAGAACATCGATATAAGTCTGCAGGGAAAGTCATGTGCTGCCCACATCAGATTTTTTTTTAACTATCTTACAGCAATGGAATCATAGAAGCGAAGGGAGATTTTTCGTGGGTCATTTCCCAAAAAAATTTCTGTCCTATTTTTAGAGGATCCGGTAAATTTTAATATAGAAGTGAACATTTTTAAGACGTGATAAAGAAATGTTAAACACCGCCAAGTTTCTAATCTAACTGTATAACTTGAGCTCAGTGATTTATGTTAATATATTTGATATAATTTGCCTCCATTTGAAACTGCATGGCGAGTTATGAATAAAAGCTTCAAAACAATAAACGACGTTTTTATTTTCACTTGTTGTTTGTATGCGTGCTACAATGAATCAGTCCGGAATTGAATTAATGGTTCAAGTGCATTTTCTCCTTGTGAACAAATACGGACTTTTATCTGATGCCACATATACCTTTATAATCTGTATTCATAACATCTACTACTCGAAAAACATTTTTATAATAATTAAATTAATCATGAAACTACGTTACTGATTCAGTCAAAGCATTTGAAAGTTAATTTGTTCAACTTTAGCTCTCCGCTTTCTCATAATTGACTCTCATGGACTTTGGTTCCCAAATCATAACCCTTCAAAAATTTCGGAATTCATTATTTAAATGATAAATGCGAAAATTATTGAATTTAACGTGTTGGCAACAGCGATGCATATATACAAAGGACTTTGAAATCAAATCAGTTTCAATCAAAATCTCTTAAATTGCTAAATCTCAAAATTTCTCAA
Organism: Amaurobius ferox; assembly: GCA_951213105.1. Lineage (NCBI taxonomy): Eukaryota > Metazoa > Arthropoda > Arachnida > Araneae > Amaurobiidae > Amaurobius > Amaurobius ferox. Next base: position 118,271,169 of record OX578147.1, read on the forward strand.
ATGATTGTTTAATAAAATTTTACAGCCAGTTCATATATTTCGGAGTTTGTCTTCTAAATTTATTTAGGTAAGATTGTTTTAATTCATGCTGACTGCCAGAATAGGCGCAGAAATTACTTAGAAAAGGTGTGGTTGGCTACTGGGCTAAATCCCAGTGACCGGTACGGTCGTTTTTTTTTTTTTATTTAATCGCGCCAAATCGGCGATAAGCGGAGTGCTATGTTGCGACCTTGGTAACTCTTTAACTCTTCATAATCATGGTAACCTGGCGAGTTGGTTGGATACTATGGCAACTGTTTCAACATCGGGCGCCAGAAAAGTCGCCAAATTCAAAATCGTACCGGTCTTTAGGATAATGCCAAATTTTGAAATGCAGAAGTTTAAATTTCTATAAAAATATGAAAAGTACTAATTTAAATTAAACAAGTAAAAGCAAAATATAGTTTTTTAAAGTACATTCTGTTATTATTTGTATGTAACTTAAATACTTAAATGTATAAAAAATGTATGTATTAATATGAACGCAACTCAAATGTATGAAAGAATAACGATATACCAAATTTGGACCTTCTAGTTGCTCCGGTTCTTAAGTTATCCCCCCCCCCCCTCAAAAACCGAGTATATTCGAGCTGACTCAAGAACAGCTAGTTTGATAAGGTTCAAAATCCAAAGAACTAAAAAGACAACGACATACCAACTTTCATGTTACAGTGATTAATGGAATCTGATTAATTAGGACCTGGAAATTTTAAATCACACTGACACCAGATGAAGTTAAATTAAATTTAACTTAAAAACGCCCTGTTATACTTTTCTAAATTATTCGCCACGTTCGCCAAATGCATCACGAAGTGTTACAGACGAACGCGAATTCGAATTTTTGGCCCCGTCACAATACTTTCCTTATACATTATACTGTGTATATAAGGAAAGTAATAACCCAATGCAAACAGTAAATAATAAAACAGTTTAAAATATTTTTCCGGGAAAAAAAAAATGACAAAACTTTGATAAGCTACCGCTTTCAGAGTAAAGCGCAAGTTATGAACAATTTTAGTGTAGACTTTGAGATGATTCTGGTCATCGTCAATTTTTGGGCGCCAAATTTATGCATTATAAAAAATTTGCTTTTTTTTATGTTTTGTTACTTTTTGCTTTTCCTGTGATACATGGTGCATGTAGAGGGAAAACTATAGTAACGGAGTTGAAAATTCCAAAATCCATTTTTTCATCAATTTACGTGTTATGTCCATTCTAAAACTTTATCCAGTAGTTTTTGATGCGAATAGCATCTATGGTGAGACAACGGAGCGTTACGAAAAATGTAGATACTTTGGAGCTTATCCCGCTGAACGTAGTAGATAAACAGGCTTGTTTTGTTGTCAAAAGGATCCAGATTATGAATATATAATAATAATTTCAATATTTAAATATTTTGAGCTTTTTTATTTCGAAACAACTAAAAAAAGGAGCTTTTTTTTTCCGAACGAGTGTTTTTTTTTCTTTCTCTTTCTCTCCTTTCTAATTTTTACTCGAAATATATAGTAAACTATAAAAGATAATAAATAGTAAACGACAAAAGTGAAATTTTGTAGATTGGCTAAGAACTTCACAAGTTACATCTTTTTTCTAGAACTTTCCACAGAGAGTATATAAGCTCAACATAGTTCAGTGGGGTTGTTGACGTGATACGAATCACATTGAATTATCAATATGTTAGTGGTTTGAAAACAGAATCTGCTGGTTGAGTATTTAATTGCTGTTTTATTGTACCCCATACTTGTTTAGTGATCTTGTAAGATATTTATCGATCTATTCGTTGTATGTTGTTCCTTATTACGCTTATTGAGCTTTTAAATTAAATTTATAGCTCTCCAGAAATTCGGACTTAACTTTTGTTCCCTGGGAGTAAGTACATCCACGATTCCTGGGGATACGCCCTAACAATACGCATCGGCATCTATACGCCAGTATGCGTTTATAGCTTGCGCCGACCACACGCTCGCCTGATGGAATGATTAAAAGCGTTGCATCCAAACGTTTCTTCATCGATAACTTCGTCTCTTGTGTGTGTGGACGAAATAAACAGCATTCTATCAATTTATCAAAATAGTACAATTAGAAATATAATAATAAATCAAAACTGAAAGGTAAATAAATAAGTAAATAAATTAATTAATAGTTCTATTTAATCTATCAAAAATGTATAATTTTGCGGAAAAAAAAATCGCAAAAAAAAAATAGAATACCATTGTATTATTCTTCCATGTATGTCATGAGTATGACATAAATAAACAAAATAATTAAAACGATAAATAGGAGAATCTCTTTTCCCTAGGTACCATCATACTACACAACATACAACACACACACACATCAACCTTTCTGATGTGGTTAGCAAATGACTTTCCCTGCAGACTTGAATACATTTTCTCTTTATTTTCTTTAATAATTCATTAAATAGAGTTTAATGGCTCAAAGTAACACTCATGATTATTTGAAGTGACACAGAATTTGCACTTTTAATTCAATTTTCGTTTCCAGTTTTTAACTGGGCGGATTTTTGAAGGCGGCGTAGCAAAAATGCAAAAAACTAAAATATCTCGAGAACGGGTATAGTCCTCGTGTAATGAGATTGGTCTTATTCTTTTGATCGTCAAATGTTACGCATAAAACAAGCATTTAATGGATACATTAGAGCATACTTAGTCTTTTGTTTTAGCTTTTAATGATTTTTGAGGATCATTTTGTAAAGGCAGGTTCTTTTATTCCGAATCTTACCGAAATCTAATCAACACCAGGGTAACCTACAAGTGGCTTATCTACCAAATTTTGTGAAATTGGGTCAATTAGTTTTTAAGCTAGAGTGGATACATGAGATTTTTGAGGGCCATTTCGCAAAAAAGGGCAGGTTGTTTTATCCCGAATTGTACCAAAATCTAATCAACACCAGGGTCATCTACAGGTGACTGCCTATAAAGTTTTATGAAATTAAGTCGATTAATTTTTGAGTTAGAGTGGATACATACGTTGCACAGTCACACACACGCATACACACAGATGTCACTCTAAAAGTAGTTTTTTCGTGTTCTTGAGGTCCCAGAACGTGTAGATCCGTTGTTTCGACATGATTCCAATACTTTCCCCATACATTACCATGTATTGCAGGGAAAGTAATATGCACATTACGCGAATTACTTAAATAACATCTTTATCTAAAAATTCTATGTGGCATGAAATTATCTTCAAAATATTTCACAGCGTCGTCGACGATTTGCAGAACATGGATGCAGACGATATTGCATCGACATTAAATTCGTTGCAGAACAAAATTGAAGATCTGGAAATCAAAGTTGGGGAAATATTCACGAAACAACTGCAGACCAAGAAAGAGCTAGACCGCATCCAGGAAAGACCGGAAAATTTGGATGAATCCGATGAAGGTAAAATCGAACTACAGTTGCCCGATGATTACCACTTTACGGAGGAACTTCAAAAGATACTGGAAAATATGGTAGGCAGCCAAAAGGCATGGTTAGAGAGTATTCAAACTACGAAGAAGCAGCCGACGGGTTTAAAAGGTATGTTTCTTATCTGACTGTTCCGTACCAAGATATAGAGAAATGGGGGGGGGGGGGGGGAAAGAAGAGAGTTGTCGAAATGTTGATGTAGTTTGTAGGCAGTAGCGTCACCAGAAAAAATTCTGGAAGTGGGAAGGCAACCAAATATTTTGTTTTTCATTTCTCCATATATCATTTTTTCGAAATCCAATGGGTTTCTAAGGTGTATAACTCCATAAATACTCCCCTTGGTGATCCATATATAGTCGACGTGTCCCATCAATGGATAAAACATTGGCAAACCAAACCAAGCGAAGATCCCTGATTCGAATTCCGGTTAAGACATAAGTTCTTCACAATGGCGCCCGAGCCATTAACTGTGCAGATTAGCTGCAGTGAAATCTCAGTAATACTACGTTTCGATATTTTCAAGAGCCTACTATTTTTGGCAAAGAATTTTCGATTCGCGGGTAGCATTAACGATGTACTTTACTATATATACAAGGTACCCTTAGGTACCTTTAGTTATACAGGTTACTTAGATACCTTTTTTAGTACCTAGGCAAGTCCTTAAGAAGTCCAATAACCTTGTAAGGAAAGGTCCATGAGTGTGCACGCCAGGTTTATCTGCAGTAAAGTGATCACGCTTGACCGAATAAAAGTAAGGGAAGTGCCCTTAGAGAGAATTAAAAAAAGCCAAGATAACGAACTCGGTAACAAAGCGAGATAGATAAAAAAAAAGTCAATTGCAAAGTTTTAAAGCACTGTCTAGTGAGTAGGAAATAACACCAGGAGCGAGCAAAACGCTTATACAAAAGGTAATAAATACTAGTCGTACTTAATCGCTTGATAAATACGCAGCCACGCCACAATACTGTTAAACGTTGACGAACGATTCACGCGCGTGTGCAAATAATGCCATGTAGTACCATCGTAAAATAAAATCAGCACGTGTAGAACATTGTATACGAATTAACGTATTCATCGCGACTAAGACTGGCGCATTCACCATTTTGAATCTCGCTTGCGCATTGGTTTACTATTGCGCAGTGACTCTATCATACATTGTGGTACAAATTCGCAATAAAATAGGAGTCCGTAAGTTGCTCAAATAATTAACGAAAAGAGATAGGAATAAACACGTGAAGAACTTAAGTGAAAAAAGCAGGCATATGTCAATAAGGTAACTACAATTGTTTCGAGGGCGTTATAAATCCCCTTCTTCAGGCCAAAAGAACAGGTAGAAGAGTATGCGCCGATAACAACCGCTAAGAACGAACAGGCAGTTCGTTCTTAGCCGTTGTTAAGGGTGCATATTGTTTTACCTGTTCTTTTGGTCTGAAGAAGGGGCTTATAACGCCCTCGAAACAATTGCAGTCACCTATTATTGACAAACACCGTCTTTTCTAAGTAAGCTCTGTAAATGTTTATCTTACGTAAGCAGCAGTTGCATTTATTGTAAAGGATACGATTGTTGAGATTCCCAAAAGAACAAGAAAATTAACTGGAGTGTCATTAACCCGATTGCCCCATACCAGAATCTATTTTTAAGTAGCTTTGATCCTTTTAAAAGCGCTAACGCGCACCGTTTTCGGAATATTTCATATTTTTAATCTAAAATAGAAAAAAAAATATTAAAAAAATGAAATAAATTCACTATTTTGAAATGAATGAATGCTTTGTAAATACTTTTAACCCGACACGAATAAATATCATAATTTCGAAATTATCATGAGTCGTTCTTGAGATAGAAATTTTATATTTTCGCCCACATACAGCATTCTTGATCAAAATCTGCAAATATAATACGATTCGTATTTTAAATTAAATTTAAATTTTTAAAAATGTGCCAATTTTTGGTTAACGGCACACGTTAGCATTCTATGAATGATATCAAAGGATTTTAAATAAAAAAATAGCCATAAACCAGCTATTTTCCCCACTTTTTAATGCACAATTTTCGTATAAGGAAAATTAAAAAATTTGAGAGCTTTTTCTCGGCTTGTTGACCGTGAAAATCAATCAACATCTGACGTTCATCAATTGAATAAAGCGTACGAAGTTTCATGCAGTTTGCTTAATCAATGTCGTGACCACAGATAGGCACATACATCATTTAAAGCATGGTTGATTTGTATTCTGAGATGCTTAAAACGTGTCAATCTATCAAAATCCTAACGTTAATTTTATGAACTTGAAACATACCAGCACATCAGTACCTTAGAGTGATATTTTTGACTGGGGAGGCTTAGCGATTGACTTTTAAACTTGGAAAAGGTTCTGTATTATAAGTGAAATTTATATTGGAATTCACACTTTGAATGCGTTTTATTTCCTTGGTGTGTAAAATAAAATAATTTAACATAATAATGCTAAGAGTGAATGAAATGCACAACATTTTAAAATATATTACCTATGTAAGGTAAATACGTACAAAATATAACATTTTAAATGTTTCCTTAATTCTAAATTAGTTGAACTTTTACAACCAATTTATTAATTATTAGCCGCCTTCGGCGACCAGCCTCTTCGCTACCCTTGAAAATTCTGACCGTGGCAAACTCGCTGGCCCGACCTACTAGAAAGGTGTAAGGTAACTATTTGGACGGCCAGGAAGTACCACCCAATTTAGACCGGAATCCAGTGGGGGAGGCATCCACAGGGACCGTACCCTCCATCCCCTACCACCAACCTCTCGGAAGGACTTACGGACCCACATGTTTAACGTGATCGTACTCCGCGTGAATACGACGGCAGTTTTGGCAGTGGCGGGAATCGAACCCGGGCCTACCGAGTGCAATTTCCGCGCGCTACCGCGCCCCCCGCGACAATCTCCATAACTTTATTTTTATTCACCCAATTTAGACCGGAACCCAGTGGCCACTTTTAAGTCTAGCTAGTGCAGTCTGGGAGCCACGATCACATTTAATTTCCAGAAGAGCGCCAGGGGAAGTTCCGGTGTACCATTGGTGTGCAGGTGGAGTACGCCAAATTAAATTTAATTTAGATCTTGCATTTGAGTACAATTCTTGATAAGTAAGCGAAGAACCAGTGGTCGTTTCTTCCTCACTGCCCTCTTTGGCCAATCTATCCGCAACCTCATTACCACTAATGTTTACATGTGATGGAATCCATTGGAGATGGACTTCGTGGTTCTGAGAAATCTTCTTTAGCTTGAGCAGAATAGATATACTGGTTTCATCGCCTGCAGAGGACCAGCCACTAAGATGTTGAAGTGCACTGCGGCTGTCCGACAATATCCAAAGTTCTCCAAAATTATAATCAAGAGATATGATGGCGTCAAGCCCTACGTTGATCGCAATTAACTCGCTCCTGAAGACAGAACAAGTGTCCGGGTTACGTTGTTTTAGTGAAGTCTCAAGATGAGGGGTTCTAATAATGCCGCTAAGCTCTTAATTCCATCATTTAAAATAACTCGATCCGATTCACAATCTCCATGGAAACGGCGTGACGTTCCCGGCTGCGCGCGCATGTGGTAGAAAAATCGGATCTTCGCCGTGAAGTGGTCGAGAAATTTAAAATCATTACTTCTTTAAAATCAGGATCGGGCTGCTATTTATAATTATTTCTTGACCAGATTGGGCTTGTAAGAAAGCCTGATGTTTGGGCTTTCTAAAAATGTAAATTATTAGTCGAAATTCTCGATACTTTTTTGGAAGCGAAGATTTTAAAACGAAATTTTGAGCCGATAGTGACTTTTGTTTTAAAATATTTAAAAAATATTAGAAATTGAAATTGAGATTTGAAATTGATATATTTTTACTCGCAATTGACTGCTCTTTCCGGTCGTGTGATTTGTTTTTTTCTACGACGTCTGGATGGTGGAGAAAAAAAGGGGAAAAAACGGTCGAAATTGCATAAAACATTAAATAACAAAAATAATTCAAATTTAAAAAATCAGTTTTTACGTGTCCCCTCCCCCGCCCCCACCGCCCGGGTCTCCGATTGCCAAATTTTGTAGCTCTTCGACGCGCGGTTGTTGAGCCTATAGTATATAAGACAGACAAACAGACATTGTTTTTTATTATATAGATAAAGTTATGGTCGTTCCCCCTCGGAAAATGTTCTGCAGGCGCCCAGGTATGAAAGAGTGCATTGAAAATTGGTCAGAAATCTGGAACATAAGCTCAGTTGAAAATCAGTGTAGTTACCAATGTCCTTAAACAATATTGTATATTAATTATTTACAAATGCTGCACTATGAAAACTTTAAAATATCTTATAATTACAATATGATAAGAAAATTATCAACCACTTTTTTTTTTATCTAACTGAGATTCTCGTGCAACATGGAATTTTTAAAGGGAAATCAGATTTATTCTTTCTAAAACTCCCAAATACGCAAACGGACGCTTCGCCATATTGATACCGATATAAAGAGCAAAATCTACTTTGCAAACTACTTAAGTTTAATGGAAGTCATTCTTAATATATTTCTCCATTTTGATATTATTAAAGTTGGGTAAATACTAGGTTATTCGTGAAAAAAATGACTCCAATTCTTTAGTATTACAAATAATGAATATTTTCTGCGACGATTAATTAATAGAATCACGTTTTATCCGAAATGAAGGATCCATTAGCCTTGCACTACCTACTCTCACCTATCCATCATTGATGAAACATCACGTCCCACATCTAATCATTGATTGTTAATAAAAGGGTTGAAAATGGGGAAGTAATAGCAACGCCTTTCTATAAGCTAGCTTACCATGTTAGTTAATCAGCTAGGGAGGAGTTTAACAAATGTGTGGTCTTAATGCCATGCTTCTTCTTATAGACGACAAAGGCTGGATGATTTTAGCTTCTAAAACATTAAATTACGCGTTTTAATGGGAAAAATACTTCGAAACGTGTTACTTTAAGCAAATAAAAGGCAACAATTTTCTAAATAATGCATATATCTTCGCAAAGTTATTAAAAATTATAATAAATAAAAATATGTTTAAATAATTCTTTAAATTAAATTTTAAAGACGGGAGGCTCAACTTTTTAACCTCAATGGACCCTACGCCACAACAGTTATTAAATACCATCAGTATACCCGTTCTACGTACAGAAAATATAAAGAAACTTAAAGTTCATAATTATTTGCAAATTCTTATCTTACTATTAAAATGTCTAAACGAATTTTTCCAATTTTTGTATTGGAATGTGTGGTTATTCATACTTTCGTTAACCTTCACCATTGTATCCGGTATGTATGTGTCTGTGCATGTTGTTGAAATCCTGCGGCCTTTTGCGTTACCCTTCATGGCGTGTCATTCTGGGGTCATTTTCCAACAAGATAATGCCACGCCACATACGGCTCGCATATATGTGGACTGTCTTCGTTCTGTTGATACTGTTCCTTGGCTAGCAAGGTCACCAGACCTTTCGTCAATAGATCATGTATGGGACATGCTAGGTCGCCAGATTCGGGCACCCCGAAATGTAGCAGATCTGGAGCAACAATTGAGGAATGCCTGGCAGACTGTATCGCAGGATGACATTAGGAAACTTTATCACTCCTTACCTAGACGTATACAAGCATACATTGCCGCCAAGGGGGGGGGGTCACCAATTACTGATTTGAAAATTCAATGTGCAATTGCTAACCATTGATGGGTCCTGCGACCTTGATTTTGTAATCATTTCATTATCTGTATATGAGCTGTACGCATATTTAATTTCAATAAAAACAATCACTTTCGTTGCTTCGTTTTTTTTTTGCAAATGAGTATATATATATATATATATATATATATATATATATATATATATATATATATATATATATATATATATATATATATATATACATATATATATATATATATGTGTGTGTGTGTGTGTGTGTGTGTGTGTATACAGTAAAACCTGTAAAGTTTGACACCTCTATATGTTGGACACCTGCCTATCTTGGACACAATTCTGGGTAACCTGACGAATTCTTATATTTTAACATGTATATAATACTGTCTAACTTGGACACCTGTCTATCTTAGAAGTTGGACGCTGTTTACATCACTAAGTTGGACAAGTTCCTTAAAACTGGCATTTGTATATTAAGCATAAAGGAAGTAACCCAAGGTACTTTAAACATAGTGGAAGTAACCTACCACTTTTGATCTTCCTTATCTACTCCCAGGGATTATCTTTTGTTGTTGATACCCCAGCAGTATTCCCTTGTTGTTATCACTTCCAGCAAACACTTATCTGCCCACATTTTTTTCTTATTATTGCTAGGGAGCTGTCCCTCCCCACCATTCCACAGTTTTCAATTATGTATCACAACCTTTTTGTTATCAGTTTGTGTACACACATAACAACACACATGAAGAATGGACATTTGTAACTTCCCTACCCCATCTTTGCATTGTCCAATTCGATTGCTGCCTCTTCTAAATAAAAAGTTTTCTCTATCCTCAAAAGCCACATTTGTTTCTTAGTGCATTCTGGAAAGGTGGCTGTGATTTTAGTGACGTGAACATTAGTTTTTAATAATGAGCAAACGTAAATTAGTTGAGCTAACTATTTAAAAGAAAAAAATTATTTTTGATCGCCTAGACAATGATGGCTGCAGAAAGTTGGCAGAGGAGTTCGGCATATCAAAATCTACTGTTTCCAATATAAACAATAAAAGATCGGATGTCATACATGCATGGGAACTGAACTGCTCTGGAACAAGAAAAAGAATCTGTAGAACCCCACATGATGACCTAAATGAGAAAGTGCTTCAATTTTTTTTATGTTATCGTGGCAAGAACATCCCCATAAGTGGCCCACTTCTTCAGGAAGAGGCTAAAGAAATCACTTCAGAGTTGAAAATGGAGTCATTTTTTGCAAGTAACGGATGGTTAGAGTCCTTCCGGAAACAAAACAATATTAGTTTTAAAGTTCTTTGTGGCGAATCAGCTGGTGTTAACATCCATGTTACAGAAGACTGGAAAAGTAAACTTTAAGTCTAACATTGGAGTATGGCGACGAAAACATTTTTAATGCTGATGAAACTAAACTGGCGTTTTTTATCAGTTGTTGCTTACACGTCTATTGGTGAAAAAAGGTGAAACATTCAGAGGTGGGCAAAAGTCTAAAAAACGGATAACAGTCTTGTTGTGCTGCAGCGCTCGAGGAGAAAAGTTGAAGCCTTTGGTAATAGGACAGACAGCAAAGAATATACATATTGCTGCAAGGAACTCATCTGTCTCCACTCTGGGGTAAAATATTCCCTCCACAATAATTACTTTTCAAATGCTGCTGCTTGTAACCTTTTTCTTCGGATCTAGCCTCGTATATATCATACGAGAATCATGCAGGATCAAGGTAAATCATATAATCGACTGGAATTCAAACCTTACAAAGTATGTCTTCAGAAATATAATAATTGGTCATTTTAGGAGAAATCAAAATTACAATACTTTTAGGAAAGACTGCATTTACAAATGTAAAAAATTTGCAGAGGAAGCTATAAAAAGAAATTATCCAATCAATTTTATACAACATTATTACAATTCATTTTTTAAAGAAAAGTTGTACTCTAAATATTGATAATTGAGGTTTAATATTCATGACTGCGAAACTGTTATCCTGATATATCTATGCGCATGAGCAACTTTACTCTTATAAGGAGATGTTCCATTGGGTTAGACTGACGGATGTTTCTCTTTCAAAATTCGTTTGTTTCTTCTTTGGTTCTGAGTCTGTTCTGGTGCTTTTGTTTTCGCACAATTGGGAGACTGACCATGGAATTATGTTGGTGCCTTGACCGTTACCCGGGTTGTAAAAGCTGCTTTAGGCGGGAAAGGGGTGTCGCAATCCACCCCTGCCATTTTTATGTAATTCATATGGTCACTCCCGTCTTTATCTGCTTACATTCATATATATATATATATATATATATATATATATATATATATATATATATATATATATATATATATATATATATATATATATATATATATATATATATATATATATGTATATATATATATGTATATATATATATATATATATATATATATATATATATATATATATATATATATATATATAAAAATTGAAAGATTTTAATCGAAAATTATGCATAAACTACTGCATGTACAAAAAAACCCATCTACACATGTATATGAAAATATTAAAAAAAGGGAGTCAAGTAGCCCTTAAATGTGGTATTGGTATCATTGTTTAGAATTATATAACGAGGATAAAATCAGATGTTATTAGCCAATCTTCATTATACTTTATAAAAAAAAATTGCAAAAATTACATCAGATTTTGACCTTTTACATATACGTTTTGGTATCTATGCTTTTCTGATCAGTCTCTCCCTTAAGTTTAAATAGTTTAATTAGGATCATCAGTATGTAAACTGGCTGGGTCATATTGTCTGGTTTCAATTCTAGAGGCTGTGGGTTTGGGTCCGTCCGATCACATTGAGTACATTCATTTTAGTATTTGTGCTTTTCTGATCATTCTCTCTGTTAAGTTCAAATAGTTTAATTAGGATCGTGAGTATGTAAACTGGCTGGCTCAGTGGTCATGTTGTCTGGTTCCAATGCTAGAGGCTGTGGGTTCGGGTCCATCCGCTCGCATTGAGTACATTCATTTTAGTATTTGTGCTTTTCTGATCATTCTCTCTGTTAAGTTCAAATAGTTTAATTAGGATCGTGAGTATGTAAACTGGCTGGCTCAGTGGTCATGTTGTCTGGTTCCAATGCTAGAGGCTGTGGGTTCGGGTCCATCCGCTCGCATTGAGTACATTCATTTTAGTATTTGTGCTTTTCTGATCATTCTCTCTGTTAAGTTCAAATAGTTTAATTAGGATCGTGAGTATGTAAACTGGCTGGCTCAGTGGTCATGTTGTCTGGTTCCAATGCTAGAGGCTGTGGGTTCGGGTCCATCCGCTCGCATTGAGTACATTCATTTTAGTATTTGTGCTTTTCTGATCATTCTCTCTGTTAAGTTCAAATAGTTTAATTAGGATCGTGAGTATGTAAACTGGCTGGCTCAGTGGTCATGTTGTCTGGTTCCAATGCTAGAGGCTGTGGGTTCGGGTCCATCCGCTCGCATTGAGTACATTCATTTTAGTATTTGTGCTTTTCTGATCATTCTCTCTGTTAAGTTCAAATAGTTTAATTAGGATCGTGAGTATGTAAACTGGCTGGCTCAGTGGTCATGTTGTCTGGTTCCAATGCTAGAGGCTGTGGGTTCGGGTCCATCCGCTCGCATTGGGTATATTCATTTTAGTATTTGTGCTTTTCTGATCATTCTCTCTGTTAAGTTCAAATAGTTTAATTAGGATCGTAAGTATGTAAACTGGCTGGCTCAGTGGTCATGTTGTCTGGTTCCAATGCTAGAGGCTGTGGGTTCGGGTCCATCCGCTCGCATTGAGTACATTCATTTTAGTATTTGTGCTTTTCTGATCATTCTCTCTGTTAAGTTCAAATAGTTTAATTAGGATCGTGAGTATGTAAACTGGCTGGCTCAGTGGTCATGTTGTCTGGTTCCAATGCTAGAGGCTGTGGGTTCGGGTCCATCCGCTCGCATTGGGTATATTCATTTTAGTATTTGTGCTTTTCTGATCATTCTCTCTGTTAAGTTCAAATAGTTTAATTAGGATCGTAAGTATGTAAACTGGCTGGCTCAGTGGTCATGTTGTCTGGTTCCAATGCTGTGGGTTCGGGTCCATCCGCTCGCATTGAGTACATTCATTTTAGTATTTGTGCTTTTCTGATCATTCTCTCTGTTAAGTTCAAATAGTTTAATTAGGATCGTGAGTATGGAAACTGGCTGGCTCAGTGGTCATGTTGTCTGGTTCCAATGCTAGAGGCTGTGGGTTCGGGTCCATCCGCTCGCATTGGGTATATTCATTTTAGTATTTGTGCTTTTCTGATCATTCTCTCTGTTAAGTTCAAATAGTTTAATTAGGATCGTGAGTATGTAAACTGGCTGGCTCAGTGGTCATGTTGTCTGGTTCCAATGCTAGAGGGAGTGGGTTCGGGTCCATCCGCTCGTATTGAGTACATTCATTTTAGTATTAGTGCTTTTCTGATCATTCTCTCTGTTAAGTTCAAATAGTTTAATTAGGATCGTGAGTATGTAAACTGGCTGGCTCAGTGGTCATGTTGTCTGATTCCAATGCTAGATGCTGTGGGTTCGGGTCCATCCGCTCGCATTGAGTACATTCATTTTAGTATTAGTGCTTTTCTGATCATTCTCTCTGTTAAGTTCAAATAGTTTAATTAGGATCGTGAGTATGTAAACTGGCTGGCTCAGTGGTCATGTTGTCTGGTTCCAATGCTAGAGGCTATGGGTTCGGGTCCATCCGCTCGCATTGAGTACATTCATTTTAGTATTTGTGCATTTCTGACCATTCTCTCTGTTAAGTTCAAATAGTTTAATTAGGATCGTGAGTATGTAAACTGGCTGGCTCAGTGGTCATGTTGTCTGGTTCCAATGCTAGAGGCTGTGGGTTCGGGTCCATCCGCTCGCATTGAGTACATTCATTTTAGTATTTGTGCTTTTCTGATCATTTTCTCTGTTAAGTTTAATTAGGATCATGAGTATTTAAACTGGCTGGCTCAGTGGTCATGTTGTCTGGTTTCAATTCTAGAGGCTGTGGGTTCGGGCTCGTCCGATCACATTGAATGTAGCAAGTTCGGTCATTTTAGTATTTGCTCTTTTTCTGATCAGTCTCTCTGTTAAGTGTAAGCAGTTTAATTAGGATCGCCACTATGTAAACTGGATGGCTCAGTGGTCTTGTTGTCTGGTTCCAATGCTTGAGGCTGTGGGTTCAGGTCCCTCCGCTCGCATTGATTACATTCGTTTTAGTATTTGTGCTTTTCTGATCAGTCTCTCTGTTAAGTTCAAATAGTTTAATTAGGATCGTGAGTATGTAAACTGGCTGGCTCAGTGGTCATGCTGTCTGGTTCCAATGCTAGAGGCTGTGGGTTCGGGTCCATCCGCTCGCATTGAGTACATTCATTTTAGTATTTGTGCTTTTCTGATCATTCTCTCTGTTAAGTCCAAATAGTTTAATTAGGATCGTGAGTATGTAAACTGGCTGGCTCAGTGGTCATGTTGTCTGGTTCCAATGCTAGAGGCTGTGGGTTCGGGTCCATCCGCTCGCATTGAGTACATTCATTTTAGTATTTGTGCTTTTCTGATCATTTTCTCTGTTAAGTTTAATTAGGATCATGAGTATTTAAACTGGCTGGCTTAGTGGTCATGTTGTCTGGTTTCAATTCTAGAGGCTCTGGGTTCGGGCTCGTCCGATCACATTGAATGTAGCAAGTTCGGTCATTTTAGTATTTGCTCTTTTTCTGATCAGTCTCTCTGTTAAGTGTAAGCAGTTTAATTAGGATCGCCACTATGTAAACTGGCTGGCTCAGTGGTCTTGTTGTCTGGTTCCAATGCTTGAGGCTGTGGGTTCAGGTCCCTCCGCTCGCATTGATTATATTCGTTTTAGTATTTGTGCTTTTCTGACCAGTCTCTCTGTTAAGTTCAAATAGTTTAATTAGGATCGTGAGTATGTAAACTGGCTGGCTCAGTGGTCATGTTGTCTGGTTCCAATGCTAGAGTCTGTGGGTTCGGGTCCATCCGCTCGCATTGAGTATATTCATTTTAGTATTTGTGCTTTTTCTGATCAGTCTCTCTGTTAAGTTTAAGTAGTTTAATTAGGATCGCCAGTATGTAAACTGGCTGGCTCAGTGGTCATCTTGTCTGGTTCCAATGCTAGAGTCTGTGGGTTCGGGTCCATCCGCTCGCATTGAGTATATTCATTTTAGTATTTGTGCTTTTTCTGATCAGTCTCTCTGTTAAGTTTAAGTAGTTTAATTAGGATCGCCAGTATGTAAGCTGGCTGGCTCAGTGGTCATGTTGTCTGGTTCCAATGCTAGAGTCTGTGGGTTCGGGTCCATCCGCTCGCATTCAGTATATTCATTTTGGTATTTGTTCTTTTTCTGATCAGTCTCTCTGTTAAGTTTAAGTAGTTTAATTAGGATCGTGAGTATGTAAACTGGCTGGCTCAGTGGTCATGTTGTTCGATTACAATTCCAGGGCTGTGGGTTCGGGTCCCTCCACTTGCATTGGGACGTTCCGGCATTTGTGATTTTCTCAATAGCACGTTTTTTCCTGAATTTTGTTACTTGGCATTAATAAAAACGTGTTTCATTAAATCATTCTTGGCCGGAAATGATGCACAGGAAGTGACATCACAGGAAGTGACATAACAGGAAATGACATCACAGGAAGTGACGTACCGGATATGACGTCACTTTACATGCGTTGTATGTCCACTGACTGAAGAGTAACGAAAAAGAGATGCGCTCATTTAAAAAATGCATAAAATTTTGGACCTCGTTAGCAGGTGTCACGTGGTGCAAAATAGGCCCTGCACGAACTTTGGACGAGGAAGGGTGGGAGCGCGACACCGAAGCCAGCAGGCCCGAAGAGAAACCCCACCAGCAACGGTGAAGCTCAACCACCGCTCGTCCTCCATCTCGTACAGATAATTTAGTAAGAAATATAAGAAAGTTAAGTAAAGACGACAGATCTAAATAAGAACCCTCGATTCCTCTTTCGTCAACCCTGCAGGTCAAACCCCCGTCTCACAACCTCATCCAACCCCACGGGAACGCACGACTAACACTACAATCTAATCCTTACTACCCAGACAAGGAACCGAACCCGAAGTCTAAAGCCCCGCAACTTGACGCTCCAAGCCTCTCGGCCAAGAGGGCGACGACCGAAGCTTCGATTTCGCTGTATTTAATTTTAACATTTTAACATGTCCGTTTAAATAATCTGGAAAAACGCGGCTAAAATTTGCTGGGGACAGAACCCTCGACAAAAACTTTGGCTTCACGCTATTATTGCGCACTTTACCTCTGCGCTGCAAACGGCGTAGCAATTTTATTTTATTTTAACTATATAAAGATCACTCTGGATTGGCGATTAGAATAAATTTGGCGCAGAACCCATAAAATCTAATATCCTGACAAGATTGCTTATTTTTTATTTAAAATTGTAACCGAGAAAGCACAGCGTTTGAGGGGGGGACAGAACTCGCCATCAACAGATCTGGGAACGTGCTGTACCTCCCTAACCACTCGACCGTTTGGGTCAGGAAAAATCCTGGAACTGAAAACTATTTAAGTTTTCGTTATGAAAAAATTAAAGAAAAGAGCCAGGAAGTCTCTGGATTCTATATTTTAGTTTAGAATTATATAAAGAAAATGAAATCAGATGTTATATCCAATTCCTATTATACTTTATGAAAAAATTGCAAATATTACATTAGATTTTGACCTCTTATATAGATATAAAATTTTAAACTGGAATGTATCATTCAAGGACTTCCTGGCTCTTTTTTCCAACCCGCTTTTAATGATGAGCAATATCCGCATGGTGAAAGCTCAGTTATCATCTGATTTAAACCAAAACTGAAATCTATATATTTAAAGCACAAGCCTTTTTTTTTTTTTTTTTTTTTTTTTTTTTTTCCCCAACTCAATTTCTAATAATCTAACGAACCGATTCTCAAAATTAATCATTTGTTTGATTGCTGATACTTTCCGGATAAGCAGAAGAATATAGCATTACTTCCAATACCCCAGGTTTTTAAATGGGGTGAAAGGCATACACTTCAAATTATTTTATCGGTATTCAATGGGCATTCGTTATGGTCTTTGTAGCACAGTCGGTAAAGCAATAGCTTTGTAACATAATTTTCGGAACTCGCTAAGCGCAAACTTTGGAACAGAAGGCCTCTGGTTCGGAACTCGTTTGATGAAAATTTGCATTTTTACTTTTCTTATATACAATAATGTATAAGGAAAGTATTGTGACGGGATCGAAAATTTGAATTCGAGTTTTCGACGGGAGAGCACGTTTCAAGCATCCCTGATCACGAATCGAACATTTTTGAAGTGGTATCTGTGTGTGTGTGTGAAAGTATGTGTGCGTGTGGCAGTGAGTCTGTGGAGACGATAACTGACGAACGCATGGACCGATTCGAACGAAATTTGGTACAAAATTTACAATCCGTAAACACTGGAAGCCTATTGTTTTTATAAGCAATCGAATGTTCAGAACCCCCCTAAATTTTCGAGTGAAATTTTGAAAAAATCGTCAAAAAATCAAAACCTTCAATAAAGTTACGCAAATAGACATTTCTTATGTAAATTTTCATTAGAAAACGATTGACATAAATTTTAGAACGCTAACATGAACCGTTCTCGAGATGTTGCACATTTTTCAAAAAAAAATTATCAAAAAATCATATAAAATAAAAAAAAATTCCTATTGAGAAACATGTTCACTTTTCATATATAATACCATGCGATAAATTGGGTGACAACATTCTTGTGGATCTAGCGCGTTCCATTCATGAAAATAGATACTTTGAGTAATACTTTTGTATTTGAACGCCAATAGTCATTTATCTGCTGTAAGAATAACTTATTTTTCCATCCATAACGCTTGGCGACATTTTGGCGATGAATTTAGTGGAATGTCGCCAACTTGGCGAATTTTTAAATGTTACTAAATTAACGAAAAACTCGCTAAATGGATAAAAACGGCGCTAAATCAATGAAAATGACGACTCATTTTCGAAAATTCAATATCTTGGAAAAAATATAAGTATCTACTATAAGAATAACATTTTTTTAACTGTAAAAGTAGTAAATTCATTGCATTATATAAGGAAAGTCATATACTGCCCACATCAGATTTTTTCAAGTAAAATTAACAAAAAATTTAGATTTGGCTCATCTTCTAACAAAACCAGTTTTTTTATCACTCAATTTCGAAGGATCTATCGAACCGATTTAAAATTTTTATTTTGTGTAACAGCTGATATTTTCTAGATGAGTTAAAGGTTAATAACATACTATACTTTGCCTAGGTGTACAGGCAGAAGCAATTTTAAGAGTTTCACAGTAGGGCATGCTATTGATTTCCGCTGACTGGACTTCCTTTGAAAGGGTTATTTTATTAGGAATAAGATCATTAATAGTAAGGGTGTTTACTGTTACAATTATCAGAATTTGAAACTTTTAAATAACGCTAAACATCAGGACAATCGATTTTAATTTACATGCCGATTACCTTCGATTGAATGAGGTGTGTTGTGATTTCCTTGTATGTAATGTAAATACACTCAAGAAGATAAATTATTACTTTCCTTATATACATAATGTATAAGGAAAGTATTGTGACGGGGTCGAAAATTCGAATTCGAGTTTTCGACGGGAAAGCACGTTTCAAGCATCCCTGATCACGAATCAAACATTTTTGAAGTGATGTCTGTGTGTGTGTGTGTGTGTGTCAGTGAGTCTGTGGAGACGATATTTCACGAACAAATAGAGCGATTCGAATGAAATTTGGTACAAAAATCACAATCCGTGAATACTGGAAGCGTATTGTTTTTAAACGTAATCGAATGTTCAGAACTCCCCTAAATTTTCGAGTGAAATTTGAAAAAATCATCAAAAAATCAAAACCTTTAATAAAGTTTCGCAAATAGACATTTCTTATGTAATTTTTCCTTAGAAAACGATTGGCATAAACTTTAGAACGCTAGCATGAACCGTTCTCGAGATATTGCATATTTTTAAAATAAATTTATCAAAATATCCCATAAATTAAAAATATATATATTAACTGTTGAGAAACATGTTCACTTTTCATATATAATATCATGCAATAAATTGGGTGACATCATTCTCGCGGATCTAGCTCGTTCCATCCATTAAAAAGATACTTTGAGTAATACTTTTGTATTTGAACGCCAATAGTTATTTATCTGCTATGAAAATAACTTATTTCCCCGTCCATAATTCTTGGCGAGATTTTAGCGCCGAATTTGGCGGGATGTCGCCAACTTAGCGACTTTTTTAAATGTTATGCCAAATTAACGAAAATATCGCCAAATGGATAAAAATGACACTAAATCAATGAAAATGACGACTAATCGACGAAAATTCAATATCTTGGAAAGAATATAAATATCTACTATAGAAAAACCTACTTTTTTATTGTAAAAGTAGTAAATTCATTGCATTATATAAGGAAAGTCATGTGTTGCCCACATCAGATTTTTTTACTTTGCCTAAGAGTACGGTCAGAAACAATTTCAAGGACTTCACAGTATTCCATTTTATTATTGAATTTCATTGTCTAAATCCCTCCTATAATGAGTCATTTAGAAGAATGAACACCGGGAGGTTGCAGCTAATAGCTTTAATTCGAATAGCTTGGGATGAAACTGAGTCTTCTGAGTTTTCCTGGTTTACCAAGACTATAGAAAATATCTTAAATCCCAGAGGAAGATATCACCTTACAATTTAAATATCATTAAATCTTCTTGCCTAAATTATTTTACACTTTCATGTTTATGTAAAAAATTTCACAGCGGGTTTCACTAGTATGAAAGCGATTTTGTTTGGGGAATATAACTATAAAGTTATAACTAGGTTAATAGATATTTCAGAAATACTGTACACAAGCTGCTATTGCAAGATAATACATTTATCCGATTTATACCCAATTTAGCGCGCAGAAATCATTTTACTGGAGGAATTCCAAGACTAACTAGAAAGTTAGCCTTGGAGTACCTTTCTTAACCAGAAAGTTAGCCTTGGAGGAATAAGAATAGGAGGTTCGCTTTTGTTTCGCGTGACTCATCTTGAACAAAATGGAACTTAGCCACCTTATCTTCATCCATTGTATTGCATGAATGTTCGTACGGCGCGTTTTCAAATTCTAATTTGAAAGCAATATATACATCCATAAATACATAAAACAAGAAAGATCAATCATGTATAAAGCATTGGTTATGAAACACTTTCCAACTTCAATGCAATTTTTTACAAACATCTCTAAAATGCAATACATTCCTCGGTAATATTATTAAAATTATCACAATACTACATTAATTTATTATATTTGAAAACTTCATCGAAGAAAACGAACTTCATTCAAATGACGGCATTGAAATATAAATTGCCCGGTTTAAACATCTCTAAAATGCGATATATTCCTCAGTAATATTTTTAAAATTATCATAACGCTACAATAATTTATGATATTTGAAAACTTCATCGAAAACAAATGAACTTTATTCAAATGACGTCATCGAAATATAAATCACCTCTCTATAAAAGCAGCATTTCATTCATAAACATTTTTCCAATCGTTTCATTCATCACAATACTATAATAATTTATTTTATTTAAAAATTTGAAAAATTGTTATCTACCATATTTATTTTAAAATGTGAAACTTTTCTCATATATAAAATTATTAAACTCTTGGAAAGATATTTTTTATATAATATATATCTTTTTTCTTTCTGGAGGATATAACGAGAGTCAGAATTTGATTGAATTTGTTTTTTTCCCTATATTAAATAATTTTTATTTAAAAAACTACCTAACATATTTTACTGAATTTTTTTTATATATTTTATGGGGTAATTTGAATATTTCCTAAAATTTTCGAAGCAATTTGTGAATTTTAAATTCGCTTAAAAAATGCTTAAAACCTTAGGTCCCATAGGGTTCAGTATATTTCATTTTTTCAACCCGGGTTTAATAAAAAACTAATATGGTGATATTATTCATTTATATTCTCATAGGTCCCACAGACCGTCTGAAAAACATACTAAAATTTCATTTTGATAAAGCCATTTTTATGGCAGTTATCGTGCTAACGGACAGACAGATAGAATGAACAACGTCATAAACACTTTCAACTATGTTGTAAAGTGTCAATAAATGAATCTATTATAATTTATTTTAATCAACTTATATTTTAAATACCTGTAGTTTATGTCATAATTATTCAGTTAGCAGTGACTACCGGGAAAACAGTGTTTGTATCAGAAGTCAAAGTAACAAGTATCATAACGCTACAATAATTTATGATATTTGAAAACTTCATCGAAAACAAATGAACTTTATTCAAATGACGTCATCGAAATATAAATCACCTCTCTATAAAAGCAGCATTTCATTCATAAACATTTTTCCAATCGTTTCATTCATCACAATACTATAATAATTTATTTTATTTAAAAATTTGAAAAATTGTTATCTACCATATTTATTTTAAAATGTGAAACTTTTCTCATATATAAAATTATTAAACTCTTGGAAAGATATTTTTTATATAATATATATCTTTTTTCTTTCTGGAGGATATAACGAGAGTCAGAATTTGATTGAATTTGTTTTTTTCCCTATATTAAATAATTTTTATTTAAAAAACTACCTAACATATTTTACTGAATTTTTTTTATATATTTTATGGGGTAATTTGAATATTTCCTAAAATTTTCGAAGCAATTTGTGAATTTTAAATTCGCTTAAAAAATGCTTAAAACCTTAGGTCCCATAGGGTTCAGTATATTTCATTTTTTCAACCCGGGTTTAATAAAAAACTAATATGGTGATATTATTCATTTATATTCTCATAGGTCCCACAGACCGTCTGAAAAACATACTAAAATTTCATTTTGATAAAGCCATTTTTATGGCAGTTATCGTGCTAACGGACAGACAGATAGAATGAACAACGTCATAAACACTTTCAACTATGTTGTAAAGTGTCAATAAATGAATCTATTATAATTTATTTTAATCAACTTATATTTTAAATACCTGTAGTTTATGTCATAATTATTCAGTTAGCAGTGACTACCGGGAAAACAGTGTTTGTATCAGAAGTCAAAGTAACAAGTATCATAACGCTACAATAATTTATGATATTTGAAAACTTCATCGAAAACAAATGAACTTTATTCAAATGACGTCATCGAAATATAAATCACCTCTCTATAAAAGCAGCATTTCATTCATAAACATTTTTCCAATCGTTTCATTCATCACAATACTATAATAATTTATTTTATTTAAAAATTTGAAAAATTGTTATCTACCATATTTATTTTAAAATGTGAAACTTTTCTCATATATAAAATTATTAAACTCTTGGAAAGATATTTTTTATATAATATATATCTTTTTTCTTTCTGGAGGATATAACGAGAGTCAGAATTTGATTGAATTTGTTTTTTTCCCTATATTAAATAATTTTTATTTAAAAAACTACCTAACATATTTTACTGAATTTTTTTTATATATTTTATGGGGTAATTTGAATATTTCCTAAAATTTTCGAAGCAATTTGTGAATTTTAAATTCGCTTAAAAAATGCTTAAAACCTTAGGTCCCATAGGGTTCAGTATATTTCATTTTTTCAACCCGGGTTTAATAAAAAACTAATATGGTGATATTATTCATTTATATTCTCATAGGTCCCACAGACCGTCTGAAAAACATACTAAAATTTCATTTTGATAAAGCCATTTTTATGGCAGTTATCGTGCTAACGGACAGACAGATAGAATGAACAACGTCATAAACACTTTCAACTATGTTGTAAAGTGTCAATAAATGAATCTATTATAATTTATTTTAATCAACTTATATTTTAAATACCTGTAGTTTATGTCATAATTATTCAGTTAGCAGTGACTACCGGGAAAACAGTGTTTGTATCAGAAGTCAAAGTAACAAGTATTTGAGTGGTTTTATTGGGTATGTGGTTGCCATTTCTTGTACTCCTTCCGTTGAGCTATACCTCTAGCCCGCCACCCCGTTTTAGGTTATTTCCTACCTTCTGAAATGTTTTACAATTTTTATTTTGAAGACATTTTCGATTCTATGTGATGGTTTACAATAAAAGGGTTCAGTTGTCAGCCATTTTACTTCTGAAATTACGCTGTATCCATTATACTGACTTTGGAAGCCATTATACTGACAACTGGACCCTTTTTAGTTTTCAGTAGATTTTGGTAGCCGCATGCTTCTCAAATTACAGAAAGTGTTTTCATTTTGCTCCGCGCATCATTAATTCCAAAAACTCGACTTCTCATACCAGAATCATTTTTAACACTAAACATACCAAAACTTGTAAACTTTTGATTAGAAAATTCGTATATAATGTTATCGCTTTTTCTTACTTGACTTCGTGACTTTTTTCATTAAATGTATGCAATCAATTTTTCAATATTTATTTTTCTTCTTCTTGTGTTTATATGATAAAGATACATTGTCTACCGTTATCTAGTCATTTGACCGGGAGAAAAATGTATTGCCTTATAAGCTCATCGGGTCAGGAAATGGGATGTCCATGCACATTCCACATATTTTCATCCGTTTCCTGCACATTTCTGCAAGGGCTATTGCCTAATAAGTTCAATTTAAAATAATTGTGTATTAGAATTTCAATAAAGTGCGTAAAATTTCAAGTTGCAAGAAAAGGTGACAAGAACTGAAAAGTCTTACTAGTTAGTTTATATTCTGTTTTTACTGCGTCACTCCAATCCTAATCTTTACCCTGAAAAAATGTCGAAACATTCAAGACACACTAAGTTCTTAGAAGAAGTAAATAACATAGGCGAAAAGTTTTCGGAAATTGATGAAGGTGAACATTCTGAGAAGATATATTATTTGAAAATGATAATAATCTATTTGGCACTGACTGAGTGTGAACATACAGATACCGACGATGAAGAGGAGAATATTATGAATATAATGCGTAGAAGACGGAAAAGAATGATATTGCTCTCAAGTTCTGAAGATGAGAAAGAAAACATGAGCCGTATATTTCGATTGATGCCACTGTTTGGGAAGAAATGCAAATAGGTACTACATATGGGAGAGCAGCACTTCAAATATTTTCAGGAAATAATCAGGCCCAGCAGGATATGCCAAACATAATACTATAAAGAATAAAGTGAAGACTGCATTTTCGTTGATAATTGATCATCGTATTATGAAACATATAAGAACATGCACAACAGAAGCAAATCGAGTTTTAGGAATCGAATGGAGTCTATTACCTTAAAGTTACTTTGTTTAATATTTCCTTGCTAAAATCATTATTATCTGCATTCAATAAGAAAAAATAAAGTATTTATCTAAAAACCGGTCATTTGATCTAATAGCTATTGAGTAAATAGTATACTAATAGGTATATATTGAGTGTTAGTACGTTTAGTGTTAAACAGCCTGTGATTCCCCCGCCAAATTTTACAAGAAAAAATATTTAAAAACTATGTTGGTCTAAATGATCCCAATTACAGCATGTTGCCCTTAATTTTAAAGGGCCTGAAAAAATATTTCGATTGATACCAAGTTTGGTAATGTACCCTGCGAGTGGTAACTTGCCCCACCCCCGGTGGGGGACTCAAGACGTCACGAACACCAGAATTGTATCACGGCTATTTTTCACTACAGTTATTGAAACTACTAAGTTTCGTGATCACAGAAGCATAAATAACTTTTTTTATGCATAATTATGTCAAACGTTGTCCTATGCTAATAAAATTTTCGTGAGAACGACACTTTCTCAATATTACGTCTGAAAAAGTAAAAGTTAAATTTTTTATTCTATCAATCTTGAAAGGTGTAAGATTAATTTAAATAATCGTAAATATATATATATATATATATATATATATATATATATAATATATATATATAGTGTGTGTGTGTCTATATATGTGTGTGTGTGCTTTTTTTTTTCAAATCTGTACTTACGAGGCCCTAAACTCAATTTCGAAATTTCCGATAATGGGACCCTTTTCCATAAACCATCCTATTTATTACAATGAAATAGGCTTCTCTTCCATCTTTTTATACTGTTCTAAAATTGTTCATCCACTAAATGTCGTAGATTTTATAAACTTAATACAGTATATTCTATAAATTTATACATTACTTTATCTTACTCTTAAAGCGTGAAAATCCATGTTTTTATGTCTGTGTCTCCCCCCCCCCCTTATTCAGAAGCCAATAATTGTCCTAGCGCCTTGCGGTCCTTGTCCTTTAAAATGTATAGCATTTGATCTGCAGGAAACTTTCAGAACATTCAATACATTTTTAAATATGTTCGAAAAACTTATTTAAAAAAAGGAAATAAAAAGATACGTTTTTAAGAACGGGGTTCTTAAAAACGTATCTTCTTTTTCGATCTCGAATTTTTATTTTTATTTTTAAACGGGAACTAAAGGCGTTTCAAGGAGAGTTAAGGTGACAGAATTTCGAAAAAGTCGGTAATTCCCCCCTCCCCCAAATAAAATGCAGGCATATTCCAAAAATATCGGGGAAAGGCCGACCCATTTTAAAAATCTAACTCACACCTCAGTTTTAATAAACTTAGACCCACGCAGCCTGTTCACACTAAACTTAGACCCACTTTTGCTATTTTTGGACTTTTGTATCCGCGCAAGAAGCGGGGCGATGGGAAAAGGGGCCAAGGATGCCCCTTTGAAAATCTTATCAATTTTAGATACGCTTCCTCCGATTTTGATGCAATTTTTTACATTGTATTTTCTACTTTGCAATGGATCCATGCTAAACTTCGACCCCTTTTGCTGCTTTGCGACTTTTGCGCCCTCGCTTCAGGCACAGAACTTACTAAAAAGCTGGTTTCATGTAGTGACCGCTCTCTGGCAAAATCAGCAAGTATTTTATAGACTCGATGATCGCGCTTTGATTACAGATAACAGCCTCCATGGATCAGATTGGCGCTTAGTGCGAGCTCGTCAATGACGGCAAAGCCGATATCCGCTATGATAACGAGAAAACTTACCGCACACGCACTGATATTTCGAAAACATCCCACTCTGTCCTACCGCGTGGTCGACTTCAAACGTCTTAAAAAAATTGAGCCCAGGCTGAAAGAGACTGCAACGGCCAAGTTCATATGCTTAGAACCCGTTTACTTAATGACCTTCCCAAAGTTATAATTGCGCTCTTGTTGTAAATAACAGCAATCATGGACCGATTTCGCAGTTAGCACGAAACAGTTCCATAGTTCTGAATAAATTAAAGACGAAACCTTTAGATTTTAAAAGTCATTTAATAAACATCCAATAAACGTACACATAGTTAAAAGCCAGCGCGCTTTCGGGCATCACTATACCCTTCCTCAGTGGCGTTATAGGAAAATCGTACCAATAAGCTTAAATACTATCCACACTGGTAGGCAAAATTTACATATTCTAAATCGGCATCATTACAACCAACACGATAAGACATCAACATAAAACTATGAGAAAGAAATTTAAATTGAAGGCGTTTGTAATGCAAAATTAGACGGACAAATTGTCAAGTTCAATATCAAGCGTGGAATGTATTAAGCAATTCATTTTAAAATCAGAGGTAACATTGTAAAGGCTCATGAAATCGAGAACGAGTCGCCAGGCATAACTCAAAACATGCACAGGATCAAAATTACAGATAGAAGCTCGGTATAAATAAATGAACAGGGATTCATACATTAAAATAGAACGGGGGTTATTACAACTACTCAAAAGAAATGATTTTTTGAAAAGGGACTGAAAATTATCTTTAACCACAAGTTGGGCAAGAGCAGTAGATTGTTTACCATTTTTAACGTCCCGAGCATGCTCAGCTAAATAAAATGCTTACAATATAAAACTTAAAATCATTATTAGGAGAAAGAAAGGGTACCACATATACCCCAGCATGACTTTTAAAGTTATCCTTATCCTTAAATTTATCAATGCGAATACGATTAAACATAGTGGTTGGTTACAGTCGAGTGAGTGGGTCTAAATTTAAATTCTGTGCAAAATTGGATAAGGAGACAAAAAATTTTGGGGTGATATGGATAACTAGCTTTAAACGGCGTACAGTCCATAATAGAAACAGAATAAATTTTTTACATTTCTTTCTATGTTGGTGCGTTATCGTGTTTGTTGTAATGATACCGACTTGTAATATGCAAATTCTGTCTATCAGTGTGGATAGTATTTGAGATTGTTGGTACGGTTTTCATATAATGCCACTGAGGAAGAGTGATGTCCGAAAGCGCTCTGGCTTTTAATTAGTATATGTGTACGTCTATTGGATGTTTATTAAATGACTTTTAAAATATAAAGATTTCGTCTTTAATTGATTCAAATCAATTTACAATTTTGATGAGTTACCACTCTAAGTATTGTTCCACACTTATCTACAACTTGAACAAAATTCTAAGTTTGAAAACGTAGCCTATAGGCGGGTTCAGCAAGTATCATACAACGTCACTCGGGAGAGGTTCATATTCGGCTTAGAATGGTCTCTTTTGCGTGTCTAGCTTATTTTTTTTAGTACTAGGATGTTTCTATACCTGTGTTGTAAGCTATTCTATTTGTGTCCGAAGAGTGTTTGAATTCTTTTAAGGTAAGAAGTTTGTAGAGTATACGGCATCCTAACACACAATACTCACGATCTTGACGCATACTTTCGCGTGACTGTACGTATACGTACAGTCATGCGATGTGTCAGTCACGCGACTGTACGTATGTTGTAAGCTATTCTATTTGTGTCCGAAGAGTGTTTGAATGCTTTTAAGGCAAGAAGTTTGTAGAGTATACGGCACCTTAACTCACAATACTCACGATCTTGACGCATACTTTCGCGTGACTGTACGTATACGTACATTCATGCGATGTGTCAGTCATGCGACTGTACGTATGTTGTAAGCTATTCTATTTGTGTCCGAAAGAGTGTTTGAATTCTTTTAAGGCAAGAAGTTTGTAGAGTATACGACACCCTAACTCACAATACTCACGATCTTGACGCATACTTTCGGGTGACTGTACGTATATGTACAGTCACAATTTTTTATAAAATTTACAGTATAAAACTCTGTGAAAAATACAGCAAAAGTGCAGTAGAATTTTACAGAAGTACCGTAAAATATACAGTTTAAAGCACTGTAAAAATACAACAAAAATTTCCGTAAAAATTACAATTTTTCGTAAAATTTACAGTATTAAACACTGTAAAAATTACAGCAAAAAATGTAGTAGAATTTTACAGTAGTGCTGTAAAATTGACAGTGTTTTTTTTACAGTGTAGCAACGATATCGTTCCGTATACGGCTGATTTCAACGTGCCCGTAAAATGTCTATGTTGGAAAATACCGTAGTGATGTCTCATGAGTGTTACAATGATAAACTATTTTTATAACGTCATACTCTGAGACCAAAAGATTTTAATCTAAGAAGTTATTTCTCGAAACTTTTAGAGTACCATTAGCGAAATCACGGCCATATGAGGCTGAAACGATTTCTTTGTGTGTCAAGTCGGACATACATCCCACACTGTGAAAAAAGCACTGTCAATTTTACAGTAAAACTGCTGGCAATTCTGGCGCCATGACGTTTTGCTGTAAATTTTACAGTACTACTGTCAAATTCTAATACACTTTTTTCTGTAATTCTTACAGCGTTTTATACTGTAAATTTTACATGTAATTTTTCTTATAAGTCTCATATCGAAGTCTAATGGTCAGGGGTTGTGTAAATTGGGTGTGTGAATTGTAAATTTTACAAAAACTTGTAATTTTTACTGCAATTTTTGCTGTATTTTTTACAGTGCTTTATACTGTATATTTTATGGCACTCTTGTAAAACTCTACTGCACTTTTTGCTGTATTTTTATATCGTTTTATACTATAAATTTTAAGCGCGATTCGAATTTTCTTCTTATTTTTCTTCGACCCAGACCGTCAGACCTACCCGAGGGTGTAAGATATCTGTTTAGACGGCCGGGAAGTGCCACCCAATTTAGACCGGAACCCAGTAGGGGAGGCATCCACAGAGACCGTACGCTCCTTCCTCTACCACCAACCTTTTGGAAAGATTTACGGACCCACATGTTTAACGTGATCGTACTCCTCGTGAACATGGCAACCGTTTGGGCAGAGGCGGGAATTCCGAAAATTCGCTAGATTTTAAAATATTTCTGAAAATTCTCTAAAATGAAGGTTAAAGAAGGGTGAGGGAAAATCGTATCTCCTTTTTTGTAAAATCTTCGTTTTTAAAAAATTAATTGTTAAAAGCAACGCTTATTCCAATTTTGATGTAATTTCCACGTTGTATTTCCTATTCTGAAATAGTCGACCTGCTTATGCTGAAATTAGAGACAATTTTGTTACTTTACGATTTTTGTGTCCGCGCAAGAAGGAGGCAGGGGCGGGCAAACTAAGAGGGCTATTGGAGGGGCGGAGTCTTTTGCCCCTGCAGAATTTGCTGAAAAACTGATTGCTATAAAAATTAATTGCTACAGTATTTTAAATACCATTGTTATCCAAAACATTCTATTAAAATATTTAATTTAATTCTCCTAAAATGAAGTGTAAGAATCTCTGTTCTCGTTATATAAAACTATCTTCTCAGGCAGATCTGAAGAATCAAATGCTCTGGTTCCGTTTGTAAACAAATTTACAAAAAAATATGAAATTTGACCAATATATGCCAAAATGAAAGAGCTATGAAATTGATAAATATATGGAAGAATGACAGCGCAAAAATGGTATTAAAATATATACCCGTACAACTTTTAATC
This sequence comes from Amaurobius ferox, assembly GCA_951213105.1. NCBI lineage: Eukaryota > Metazoa > Arthropoda > Arachnida > Araneae > Amaurobiidae > Amaurobius > Amaurobius ferox. The sequence continues at coordinate 118,301,170 of OX578147.1, forward strand.
TACAGAATCTTTAACGTATTCATAAACTTCATTATGCATATACTATATTATTTCATTCTATAATACGTGCACACTTTTACTATTAAGTAAATGCTTAAATAGTTTTCTAAGAGATTCCAATCAACGTCTCTCAACAGCCCTTTTCTCCTCTGAACGGGGCTGGCAGGCTGACCCATGGCCGCCATGTCAAAGAATATGCATATATGACTATGTTCTATCACACAGAGACAAATGCCTTGACGACAAGAAGTGAGAATTAGCGCCAGTCTTCTTGGAACGCACTTGTTTTTGGCGCCATTATCGCTGACTGCGACGAAAAACGACATTCTTGCATTCATCTCCTCAAGAATTTATCCATTTTTCTTCTTGATGTTCTTTCAGGAATCTGAACATTCGTATCCCTTTTCGGAAATCATTAGAGCAATTTACGGCCGAACATCCTCCCATTTTATTGCTAATTTATACCACAATGCTCGATATCGAGTCACTGCAAAATAGAAACCAGTAGGGAAGTATGATATAACATGGCGGATGTGTCAGCTCTCTATATAGGAGCCTTCAGCCCTAAGTTGAAGCATCCGCCATTTTATATCTTACTTTCCTTTTGATTTTTTTTTCTATTGCACAGTGACTCGATATCGAGCATTGTGGTATAAATTCGCAAAACAAATGAGATGATATTTGACTGTAAATATTTCTTAAAATTCCCGAAAAGAGATACGAATATTCACATTTCTGAATAAACAAGAAAGAAGAGAAATGGATAAAGTGTTGAAGAGATGAATACAAGAATATTGTTTTTTGATGCCATCTGCGATAGTGGCGACCCAAACAGGTGCGTTCCAAGGAGACTCGTGCTGGTTCTCATTCTTTGTCGCCAAGACGTTTTTCTCTGGGTGATAGAACATGGCGGCCATGGGCCAACTTGTATTATAGCAGCTCTAGGGCTAGCTGTAACGTCACTCGTCTTTCTTTCCTGAGACAAGTTTCAACCCCATCGAGACAACCTTATATAGAAGTTATTCTATACGGACCTTGCATGTTCGGCACAAACTGACGAAACCAATCAAAATCGGTCCCACAAGTGGCCATATTCTTATTATAAAGGGACTTTAGTCCAATCAACTGACCAGTTATGGGGAGTGTACGGACTTTCTAAAAACCCTGTATGATGGTGATTTGCAATTTTTATGCTTATTGGAAACCAAAGCCTTCTTCAGGAGGATATTCCATCCTTTGCTATTTAGAGGCAACTGTATCCAGCTTTCATATCTGCTTTCATTTGTAGCGAGCGCTTATAAGGCAGCATTAAATGCTTTGAGATGGAGATGCCTTTAGCTCATCGCTATGATACTGGCCTATCACACTTTGACACCAGTATCAAACCTCACAATACCAAGTTGGGGATTTTGCATTCTCGCTATAAACTCCAGACTACCTTAATTTAGGTCCGCCCGTCTTCATTTTTCATCCAGGTATTTGCTTTAAAACACTGAAGGTAGAACGGTGCTCACTCATTCTGATAACATGAGTAACTTAAACACTATAATATACAGGGTTCAACAATTTTATAAGGATAGTCCATGAGTCTACACGTCAAGCCTGCTTCGATTGCAGAAACCATCATCCTCGGATTAGATTGGCACTTAGTGCGCGCTCGTCAGAACGGAATAGCCGATACCCACAATGATGACGAAAATACTTACCGCACTAATATTTTGCAAGCATCTATAAAGATCGGCCCATTCAATCCTACCACGTGGTTCACTCCAAACGTCTTAAAGATTGAGCCTAGGCTGGACGAGACTGCCACGGCCGAGTTCATACGCACAAAACCCGCTTACTCAGGGACCTTCCCAAAGGAATAATTGCTCTCTCGCTGCAAATAACAGCAATCATGGACCGGTTCCGCACTTAGCACGAAACAGCATGGGAGTAGGCGGAATTTTTTTTCGGGGGGGTGTCAGAATCGATTGCATTCAAAATTTGGAGACAACGATCAACATTTCATTTTAAGAGTTTCGAAATCAAAGAACAGGGATTCTGTTTACAGATGCTTGTATTTGTCGGTAATCCCCCTCCTCCCATATTTTGAATCTAACCTGTTTATTTAACAACTTTGAAAATTGGTATGCAACTGTAGATTTAGACGTCCAATAATAACAAACTGATAAAAATTTGAAACATTTAAACTTCGGGAGGGAGGGGGTAAAATTCGGTCAAAATATAAAACACATCTCAAATATAATATAGTAGGATATTGTTGCGAACGCACAATTTTATCCCTTTGGCGCCTTCTCTTTCGTTTGTTTTGAAGGCCAGGCGAAAAACACACAGTCCATGACATTAGCATGACACGAGGATGACATACGTCCAGGGTTGGCAGATTTGGCGATTTCCGGAATGTTCCAGAAATTTATCGATAGAACCATTATTTTTTTAGATATAGAGATTTCCAGAAGTTTCCATGGAGAGACTGTAAATAGGAGTCATCACTGATTCGGAGAGTTCAGTAGACGAGTTGACGAATGGACGTGACACGAGCTACATTGGACTGTGACATTTGTCAATGTTTAGAGAATAAAGCAGCTGTTTTGTGAAATTACCTTCGTCAACATTTTGAGATTAATATCGTTTATTATGTGAAATGAGTGGAGCATTTAAGTGATGTTTGATTGTATATTGTTCCTGTTTGCTTTGTGCTTGTGAATAAACGTACGTTGACTTGTATCCTTCGTATAGACCCACGATTCAAGAGGACACGTTTCGTAACGATATTAATGAAAAGGGCATATTAAAACATGGAGAAAAATGTCACCTTTTTATTTTTCGACTGCACTGGGGGGGGGGGGGGGGGGCTGCAAAAACATAAAATTTTTAGTTTTTTTTTAGTTTTGGAATAAGTAATGAACGAAAAATTCTGAAACAGCTTTTAGGAATCCCAACATAAATATGAAATAAAACAAGAAAGATAAATCATGCATAAAGCATTGATTATGAAACACTTTCCAACTTCAATGCAGTTTTATATAAGCATCTCTAAAATGCGATACATTCCTCGGTAATATTTTTAAAGTTATCATAGTACTACACTAATTTATTATATTTGAAAGCTTCATCGAAAAGAAATGAACTTTATTCAAATGATGTCAAAGAAATATAAATCGCCTCCATATAAAAGCAGAAAATTCATTCATAAACATGTTTCCAATCGTTTCATTCATCACAATACTATAATAATTTATTTTATTTAAAACTTTGAAAAATTGTTATCTACCATATTTATTTTAAAATGTGAAACCTCTCTAATATATAAAAGAATGAAACTCTTGGAAAGATATTTATTATATATATTTTTTTTTATTTCCAGCAGCAGCACTTGATACAAATCATTCACTGGTGTACAAATACACAACACCAAAAATACATGAGAAAACTATTGGAAGAAACAAGAAGCATGAACAAGCAACAAAAACAACAAACATAGGAGATACATGGACGGTAGCCAAAAACACAAGTCCAAAACAGTCAGACAGCTTGAAGGGCCTGCATCCTCTCCTTTGCGCGCCAATACCTTCTGTACATGTCACCAGAGAGTCCTGGACAGTTCATTAGATGATCAGCGTCCATAACTGCGTTAGCACCACACACTACACACACACACAGTTCGGGCTTGGAATTAGATTAAATCTATGAAGATATTTAGCTTTCAGTCGTGACCAGTTTCCAGACGAAACGCTGCAACTGCATAGCATCTCCGAAAACTGGAGATCTTATTAAGCGTAGATTTCCAAGTCTTGTTTTCGATTAGTCTCGACTGTACAGATATGAAATTATTTTTCATAGTATGTTTAATGATTCTTGTCATAGTTGTATAAGGGATTGAGCTATTTGGGGATTGAACTATTCTTGTTCCTTCCTTCACCAGCAAATTAGCCCTTTCATTACCAATAATTCCACAATGAGAAGGGATCCACTGAAGCCCAATGATCTTTAGTTTGGTTTTCAAAATGTTCAGATTCAACTCTTAAGTATTTATTATATAATATATCTCATTTTTCTTTCTGGAGGATATAGCGAAAATCAGAATTTAATTGAATTTGTTTTTCTCCTTATGTTAAATAATTTTTATTTAAAAAACTACCTACCATATTTTACTGAAATTATTTCTATATATTTTATGGGATAATTTGAATATTTCTTAAAACTTTCGAAGCAATCTGTGAATTTCAAATTCGCTTAGAAAATGTTTGAAAAATGAGGTCCCATAGGGTTCAATGTATTTCATTTTTTCAACCCGGGTTCAATCCAAAACTAATTGGGTGATATTATTCATTTATATTCCCATAGGTCTCACAGACCGTCTGAAAAACATACTAAAATTTCATTTTGATAAAGTCATTTTTACGGCAGTTATCGTGCTAACGGATAGACAGACAGACAGAACGAACAAAGTCATAAACACTTTTCAACTATGTTGTAAAGTGTTAAAAAAGTTAAGCTTCTTCAGGTCGATTAGAAAAAGTAATCGATAAAGAAAAGAAACAAGATAATATGAGAGTCTAAAAATCTGATGTGGGCAGCACATGACTTTCCCTGCAGACTTTATATCCATATTCACTTTATTTTAATTAAATTTTATTCACTTTTAATTCAATTTTCGTTCTCATTTGGTAACTGGACTTATTTTCAAAGGTGACGTAGAGAAAATACGAAAAACTAAAATATCTTGAGAACGGCTAGTCCTAGTGTAATGAGGTTGGTCTTATTCTTTTCTTCGTTAAATATTACGTATAAAACTAGCATTTATTTGGGCATAGGTAGTTTTTTATTTTAGATTTTGAAGATTTTTGCTGGCCATTTCGCAAAAAAAAGGCGGGTTCTTTTATTTCGAATCGTACTAAAAACTAATTAGCACTAGAATCACACCCAAGTGACTTACCTAGCAAATTTTATGAAATTCGGCCCAATAGTTTTTGAGTTAGAGTGGATACATACATTGCACAGACACACACACAGACGTCACTCTAAAAATAGTTTTTTCGTATTCTAGATGTCTCGAAACGTGTAGATCCGTCGAAAACTCGAGTTGCGATTTTCGGCATGATTCCAATACTTTCCCTATACATTACCATGTATTGCAGGGAAAGTAAAAATAAAAGAAATAAAAAAAGAATATCGAACCGAGAAGGGTATCAAAAAATCTGACATCGAGATAAAGAGAAAAGATTTTTTTATTATTTTCTGTCACTGGAGGGAAAAAAAAAGGGGGGGGGGGGTCGTTTTTCTTTATTCTGGAAAGTAATGGAAGCAAAAAATCGGAAAATTGATTTGGAGACAAACCCAAACCTTAACCCAAATACAAGAAAAATATCACAGACACTTCAGGTTAATTACAAAGAGAAAGAAAGAGAGAAATAAAATGAGGTGGGAAGAAATGAAGTACAAAAATATTCGAGTGGTGTATGAAAAAAAAAAAAAAAAAAAAAAAATCATATTTTTCATTTTTTGAGGAGAAGTAAAAGACCAAATTTTCATTTTTGTTTTCTTAGTTGTGAAAAAAAGTAATAAACAGACACATCTGAAAAAAATTTCAAAGGTATCCAAATACAAGAATAATAACATGAACATTTATTTATGGTTGATTGGGAAACGAGGGGAAGGTAAACGATCTAAAGGGATTGGAATATGAGAATAAAAATATATTTAAAAAAATTGGGATAATTTTAGACAAAGAAAAAATACGGTTTTTTCATTTGTTCAGTCACTGAAATTGAACAAATGCATTTGAAATAATACTAAAACGAATTCAAACATTACCGTTTCGACAAAACAAACCTGGTGAAAATAATTTGCCTAACCATTCCCTACGTGCTAACATAAATTTTATGAGCTAAACGATTACAAACATGGTGAACGGAACTAACGACTGTTGTTCAGACATATACTAGTTGGGTGGATTACAAAGAATAGCAAAAAAAATTGATAACTGAATAAAACACGAATTGTTATAAGGGGAAACTTAACTTCTTAGCGACATAGAACAATATATTATTTGTTAATGAACTTGAGAATATTGAATCTGACATACATTCTGCACCAAATTTGTGTTGAAACAGGACATTTTCTATCTACAACTGAAACACAACAAGGAAGATCAATCATGCATAAATCATTGATTGATTATGAAACGCTTTCCAACTGAAATACAATTTTATTTACACATCTCTAAAATGCGATGCATTCAGCGGTGGTATTTTTTAATTATCACAGAACTACAATAATTTATTTTACTTGAAAACTTAAAACTTCATCGAAAAATATGAACTTTATTCAAATGACGTCATCGAAATATAAATCGCCTCGTTCTCTATGTAAAAGCAATATATATTTAATTCATATCACTTTTAATTCAAACTCTAGAGCTAAATAATTTTGTGTGAAAAAAATTCAGCAAATCTTATACAACTCATCTAACAATCACTTGTTTACATCCTACGTCCATTAAAGTTAGGCTTCGTTGTAAAAATAATCACAGTTTGATGATCATTTAAACTCAAAAAAATTGTAATTTCGTTGGCGCATATTACAGATCCACAGAAAATACGCAAAAATAAAGCGGTTTTAGGACTTATGCAACATTAAATATAAATTTAAAAGAATTTTAAAAATCGTGATATTAACACTGGAAAAAAAAGATGGATGCCCTATTTTATTTTGAAGTGGGTCACGTGATCTTTTCATATAATATGGGTGCCATTATTTTAATTTTTATTTAAAAAACTACCGAACATATTTTACTGAAATTGTTTTTATATATTTTATGAGATAATTTAAATATTTTCTAAAATTTTCGAAGTAATTTGTGAATTTTAACTTAGCTTAAAAAATGTTTGAAAAATTAGGTCCCATAGGGTTCAATGTATTTCACTTTTTTAACCCGGGTTCAATCCAAAACTAATTGGGTGATATTATTCATTTACATTCCTATATGTCCCACAGACCGTCTCAACAACATACTAAAATTTCATTTCGATAAAGTCATTTTTACGGCAGTTATCATGCAAATGGATATACAGACAAACAGAATGAACAAAGGTTTAAACACTGAAACGATGTTGGAAAGTGTTAAAAACTTCTATTCGAAAAGACGTAAATGATATATTTTTTTGCAAAGAGAAATAGTTCGTAGAATTAACAATAGATGGCGCAGTCATTTATTGTATATACAGCTGTATCTATTGCACATCCTGTGAACTATTTCTCTTAGAAGCAAATCAATCATTTACGTTTTTAAATAGGATAAGTTTTAGTATTTTATTTGCAGGTTATAAAATTGATACTTGTACAATTTGCAATGTTTAGCTGTAGACTGAGCTAATCTTAATTCTGGAAATAAGAACGCTATGCGTGATAAGCATGTATACAAGCAGATTTTTGAAGTTTATTTACACAGATGGAAATAATTGGTTTTTAAACTGCTTCTAGTCCGCAAAGCATTGTATATTTACTCCACCTATTTGGTATAAACGTGTTAGTGTTGTTCTTCGCATCCAAAGTCCACATTTTTCGTAACGCTCAGATTGTAGCTGGAGATACTTTAATCATAGATGATATTTACATCAAAAACATGTTTTTTAAACTGTTTTCAAACATTGCCGTTTGAAAAATAAAACCTGATGAAAATAATTTCCAGTGGCGGCGGCATCCACAGGGACTGTACCACCGTTCTCCTACCGCCAACCTCTCGAAAGGACTTAAGGACCCACATATTTAACGTGTCCGTACTCCGCGTGAACACGGGGCCAGTTTGGAATTGAACTCGGGTCGTCCGAGTGCAATCCCCGTGCTCTAACCACTGGACTGTCCCACCCCTTTTCCACACGTTTTGTCCCGCGGAGCCCTGTTTTAGAAATAATTTGACCACAGAGCCTCTGCCACTTTTAATATATGTACTTTAGGTAGGACCCACATGTGTGTTGGGAATAATGGAAAAATATTTGTGAAAGTGTCCTCTAGTTTTCGACGCTTCTGCCGAGTCCTTGAGGCTCCACGGAGCACAGATACAGATTTAAATTTTCTTTGTTCTAGAGAGAGAAATAGTAAATATCTTTGTCATTGTGCAGAGTTTTCTATCACACACACACAAAAAAAAAATGACCATATAATTCCTAAAATATTCCTTAACTAAAATGTCCCTCTGAAAATGTGAAGACTTTCTATAAGAAATCTGCTTATAACCCTCCCCACCTATGTATTTCATGGAACTTCTCAGTACTCATGCTTTTTACATAAGATTCTTTTATTTTAATAGTTAATAAATTAATTGTAATCTGGTTGCATAGTTAATCAATTAATTGTATTCAATTAAATGTAACCGTCACGTAAAATACCACTGGTTTTCTTTATTTTATTCTTTTCAAAAATTGTATTTTATCCCCTTATCTGTATGTATCTCCATTTTTCCTGAATAAAAGGAGGATGGGGGATCAGCAGAATCCTACGATAGAATACTACTCTTATCTTTCGAGTACCCAAAATATTCTAAAGTCATTTATAATTGTACTTGTTTAATGTTTCTGTGCACATAGAAACACATAACGCCTTTCGCAGAAACATGCGTTTTATTGGTGGAGTAAAAACCACTATTTCAAAAGTTATCCTAAATATGGGTGGTGTTAGAGAAATGGGCACATTAAAAGTAGCAGGGCTCCAGCATTTGCTTAATTTCCTTATGGTAAAATACTGTCTGGTATCTTCTAGGAAAATATTTTATGAACGATCACAAATCCCAAGCCATTTATTATAACTCTTTACTAAAACTGCAGTTAAAAATTTACCGTGGATTAAATCTTCATCAGCAAAAATGTAAGGGTATCAATTGATTGATTTCTTTTAATCTTGGAGGCAAAACGAACCTTCTACAGGATAAAAAATCTGATGTGGGCAACACATGACTTTCCTTATATAATGCAATGAATTTACTAATTTTACAGTTAAAAAAATGTTATAGTAGATACTTATATTATTTCCAAGATATTGAATTTTCTTCAATGAGTCGTCATTTTCATTGATTTAGCGTCATTTTTATCCATTTGGCGAGATTTTTGTTAATTTGGCAACAATTAAAAATACCGCCAAGTTCGCGACATTCCGCCAAAATCTCGTCAAGCGTTATGGGCGGAGAAATAAGTCATTCTTACAGCAGATAAATGACTATTGGCGTTCAAATACAAAAGTATTACTCAAAGTATCTTTTTTCATGAATGGAACGAGCTAGATCCACGAGAATGATGTCCCCAAATTTATCGCATGGTATTACATATGAAAAGTGAACATGTTTCTCAATAGGGAATTTTTTTTTTATTAAATATAACTGTTTGATAATTTTTTTGAAAAATGTGCAATATCTCGAGAACGGTTCATGTTAGCGTTCTAAAATTTATGTCAATCGTTTTCTAATGAAAAATTACATAAGAAATGTTTATTTGAGTAACTTTAGTAGCGGTTTTGAATTTTTGATGATTTTTTCAACATTTCACTCGAAAATTTAGGGGGGTTCTGAACATTCGATTGCGCATAAAAACAATTGGCTTCCAGTGTTTACGGATTGTGATTTTTGTACCAAATTTCGTTCGAATCGGTCCATTCGTTCGTCAGTTATCGTCTGCACAGACTCACTGACACACACACACACACAATCACTTCAAAAATGTTTGATTCGTGGTCAGGGATGCTTGAAACGTGCTCTCCCGTCGAAAACTCGAATTCGAATTTTCGACCCCGTCACAATACTTTCCTTATACATTATGTATATAAGGAAAGTAAAAGGACAGACGGGGCTGGCAGCGCGGTGCAAACTGGTGCACGTCTACAATATTTTATCTGGATATTTTGATTATAATTATGAAAAAGTTATGGTGATTTGGTTTCTAAATTGATTAAAAATTTGACAGTAAAACTAATGATTAAAAAATAAAAATTAGACAATTGATTAAATTAAAAGGAAAACAAAAAAATAATTAAAAATTGAGACGTATTAAAGGTACATGATAGGAAATCTATGAAAATTAAGACGTGCAGTAAATCATACCGTCTGAATGAACGATCGATCACTTTTGGGTGATTATATGTATTGCTACAAAGTAAATATGAATAGATGGTATGAGCATAACATTTAAAAAAATAACCACTTTTAAAATCACTGCATAATCAATGCATCACTTATTAAAAATAGTGTGTACCTCCTTTACCCCCCCCCCCCTATCCTTTGTTAACATCTTGCGCTCCTGGAGACAGAACAACCAAATTAACAAATTAGACATTCATAAACATATCAAATGCAATAATACTTTTATGTTTTCCAGTTAGACATAAGTTTTAATTGTTGATAAAACACACAATTGTGGCTAAATGTTCTGATTCAAGCATTTTTTTTTTTGTCTCTCATATTGCATGACATTTATATCAGATTTTTGTGATCATATTATTTTAACATTGCGAAAATTTATTGATTTTGTCGAAATTGTGTTCAAACCCCAATCACTTGTAACCGTATTAAAATGTTCTATAAGGAATGACTTCTAATGTAATTAACAGTTTTCCAGAGGGGTGTTTTGGTATGCCGCGACTCCCCCCCCCCCCCCCCTCCTAAATATGCCAATGCGAAACAGTTCCATAGAGGCAGTGACCCTGCCCGATCGAATAAAAGTGGTTTCTCAACGCCCTCTAGTGGATAAATTAAAAAAAGTTAGGATAGCGAACTCCGCAACAAAGCGAGAGATAAAAATAAAATTTTACAAAGTTGTAGAACATTGTATAATGAGCAGGAATCGATAATATAACTGTTATTTAGACATTATATGACACAATATATGAGGCATTATATTATTTAGGCATTTATATGACACATTAGGTTTATTAGCGAATTACTGTCTTATTCAGGAATAATTCAATAAACACAGGACCGTAGCCAGACAGGGGCCAAGCCCCCCAAGAGGTATACTCAACCCCCCTGATAAAAATAATAAATTTTTAGTAGTGATATGAAATTTCATATAAAATGCCATTCAAATTTTGCATGAAAAATTTCTTTGAGAATTTTTTTTTATAAATTACTTCGTTTTAAAGATTTTTTTAATTTAGCTGAATTTGTGATTATGTTAATGATCGATTTATTTATATATTTAATTAAAAAATGTGACAATAGTATTTAGGGTTACTTTTGTATTATTGTGGAGTTCACTGTTATACATCCTAGAGTCAAAATCAACTGATAAGTAGGTAAGAGTTAATATTAAGCATTGACTTGTATTAACTTTCAGAATGTTTCTACAAATTATTAACAGCTTTATTACTAGTTGCTACTTACATTAAAATCAATTGTAATTATTATATATTAATATAGATGTATAGTAGCTATATGGATATTAATAATCAGCTCTTAGATTGCAAATATAAATATGCAATTATTTGTTAATAATTTATATGAATTGAAATATATAATAATAACTATTACGGTTTACAAATGCTAATGATTAATTGTGCTTTTGGTGAGCTTCTCCTTTAAGACTGTTGAGCCCAACGAGTTAGTATATACCTCGATGGTTGAGCCCCCTTGGATTTTCCTCCAGCCCCTCTTCAATTTCGTCTCTGGCTACGAACCTGCATTTGCTTGCACAGGAATCTAATGTACAGCCTGGTCAAAATGCCTACAACCATAAAAAATCTGATGTGGGCAGCACATGATTTTCCTTATATAATGCAATGTATTTACTACTTTTACAGTAAAAACAAAATAGGTTATTTTTATAGTATATACTTATATCTTTTTCCAAGATATTGACTTTTCATCAAATAGTCGTTATTTTTATTGACTTAGCGTCATTTTTATCCATTTGGCGAGATTTTCTTTGATTTGGTAACATTTAAAAAAATCGCCAAAATCTCGCCAAGCGTTATGGACGGAGAAATAATTTATTCTTATAGCAGATAAATGACTATTGGAGTTCAAATACAAAAGTACTACTCAAAGTATCTTTTTTCATGAATGGAACGAGATAGATCCACGAGAATGATGTCACTAAATGTATCGCATGATATTACATATGAAAAGTGAACATGTTTCTCAATAGGAAATTTTTTTTTTTGTTTTATATAATTTTTTGATAATTTTTATTGAAAAATGTGCAATATCTCGAAAACGGTTCATGCTAGCGTTCTTAAATTTAAGTTAATCGTTATCTAATGAAAAATTACATAAGAAATGTCTATTTGCGTAACTGTATTAGATGTTTTGACTTTTTTATGTTTTTTTCAAAATTTCGCTCGAAAATTTAGGGGGAGTTCTGAACATTTGATTGCGTATAAAAACAATAGGCTTCCAGTATTCACGGATTGTAATTTTTGTACCAAATTGCGTTCGAATCGGTCTATTAGTTCGTCAGTTATCGTCTCTACAGACTCACTGACAGACAGACACACACACAGACATCACCTAAAAAATGTTCGATTCGTAATCAGGGATGCTTGAAACGTGCTCTCCCGTCGGAAACTCGAATTCGAATTTTCGACCCCGTCACAATACATTAATGTATATAAGGAAAGTAACAACAATGCAGATTTGAATGGGAGAAAGAATATGACCACAATACTTTGACGAGCATTACAGCTGTCACCCTGTTACAGGAGGACTATGTTGTCTGAGATATAATGCCGATTATAAATAATATTTGTATATATTAATGTGTGTATTCATAAATAAAGGGATTTGAAAAAATATGGAGATGTCAGTGAGTGTTTGTTTAATTTAAAGAGTGAAACGAACCCGCATATTCCTTCTGTAAGAATGAAAAGTTTGAGATACTTCTCGACCTATTTGTCTGATCCGCGACTTTCTTTGACACCCTGAATGAATTATATCAGGCATGGGGAAATCCAAACCATTGCATCAATCAGTAGAATTATTCTATGCAGAAATCTGACATAATAAAAAAATGTCTGTGTTTCTGAGCTGACTGTAGTGAGAAATTCAAGCGTCGTACGGTTATAAAATTCAGCAGGTTTTTTAGAACCCGCGAAAGTGCACTCGGCGATATATATTTTCTTAATTCGAATTAGTTTTTCAGTTGTTTTACGCTTTAACACGATTTTAAGCGATATTGACACAAATTGGTTCCTTAGCGACCGAAAATATTATCGTAGTTTCCATCTTGACACTAATGGAAAGATCAAAGAACGTTTTTTCCAATGATGTTTGAACCGCACCCGTATGACAATTCTTTCATATTTATTTATTTATTTCAAAAATACATAGACATTTTCATATTTAAGTTCTGTGATACTTCTTCCGCTGCATCCGAAAAACAAAGACGCACAATTCTATAGTTTGGCAAAAAGTTGAGTGTATATCTTCGCATTCTAACATTTTTTTTTTAATAAGTTATTTATTTTTCTGTCATTTTTTAAAGCGAGCGAACCCGTAAGATTTTCAATGTTCTGCAATGAATTTCCGTACATATTTTGACCTGCTGACTGCGCATGCTCACTCAAAGCCAGGATTTAAGAAACGCCTACAGAAGGGGGAATCCATTCGGAGAATCATTTATTACTTTCCTTATATACAATAATGTATAAGGAAAGTATTGTGACGGGGTCGAATTTTCGACGGGGGAGCACGTTTCAAGCATCCCTGATCACGAATCGAACATTTTTGAGGTGATGGCTCTCTGTGTGTGTGTCAGTGAGTCTGTGGAGACGATAACTGACGAACGACTGGACCGATTCCAACGAAATTTGGTACAAAAATTACAATTCGTAAACACTGGAAGTCTATTGTTTTATACGTAATCGAATGTTCAGAACCCCCCTAAATTTTCGAATGAAATTTTGAAAAAATCGTCAAAAAATCAAAACCTCTAATAAAGTTACACAAATAGACATTTCTTATGTAATTTTTCATTAGAAAACGATTGACATAAATGTTAGAATGCTAACATGAACCCTTCTCGAGATATTGCACATTTTTCAAAACAATTATCAAAAAATCATATAAAATAATAAAAAAAAAATTTCCTATTGAGAAACGTGTTCACTTTCATATGTAATACCATGAGATAAATTGGGTGACATCATTCTCGCGGATCTAGCTCGTTCCATTCATGAAAAAAGATACTTTGAGTAATACTTTTGTATTTGAACGCCAATAGTCATTTATCTGCTGTATGAATAACTTATTTCTCCGTCCATAACGCTTGACGAGATTTTGGCGAAGAATTTGGTGGAATGTCGCCAACTTGGCGACTTTTTTAAATGCTGCTCAATTAACGAAAAACTAACTCTCCAAATGGATAAAAATAACGCTAAATCAATGAAAATGACGACTCATTGACAAAAATTCAATATCTTGGAAAGAATATAAATATCTACTATAAAAATAATTTTTTTTTTTTTTTTTACTGTAAAAGTAGTAAATTCATTGCATTATATAAGGAAAGTCATGTGCTGCCCACACCAGATTTTTTTATTTGTTTCCAGATTTCAACGTTTGCGAAGCGGTGCTCTTTGCGCTTAATATAAGGATTTCGCATTTTGTGGTGATTCAGATTAAAACTGATTTGGTAATTTGAAAACTCCAAATGGCCAAATTTAGTAGTTGTTATTATGTAAGTAACAGACCCTTATTTACGACCCGATCAACGTCGGGTAATTCGTTCTGGTATAATCATACACAATCACAAATGAAGATCTAACTAATGAGAATATACTTATCAAGTGTAAAGTGTATATTTCCTTTTTATTCCACACCAGGTCTCAAGATCTTTAAAGATATGAACAAGCACCTCTCAGACCGATTAGAGTATTTGGAGATGGCCAAAACTTTACTCGAAGGACCCTTGTTGGAAGAACTCCCACCCGTCGAAGAGGAACCACCCGTCGAAGAACCAAAGGAAGAAGTGAAAGTGACCAAGGGTAAAAAAGACAAGGGCAAAAAGAAGTGATCTAAATAACCTTGTGGTAAGGAAATACATTTTCAGTACCTATTCCTTATTCCTCGTCAATAACTAAATACTTCTCGATAATGAGCAAAAATGCACTAGCTTGTCTTTATAATTGTGCCAGTATGAAGAAGTCTAGAAAGTGAACAAGTAAGACCTATAAAAGTGACACGGTGTAGTGTAGATGTGTAGTAAAAAGTGCCATACCTTGGGAACAAGTCTGCTTCTGTACACAAATGTTATTGCAAATCAAAATGACAATTTTATAATGCATCTTGCAGTTACTTCGTTGGAGGAAAGAAGTGTTCACCCTGGCAGGAATCTACAGCGAACATTTTGTATTTGGTAGCGATATAACTGGTTTCGCTGGTGAAGTGGAGGCTATCCATGTAGTATTAGAACAAATATCAGCACGTAAATGCAGTTTCACCAGAGTAATTATTTTGTCCGATTCTAGGGCTGCCCTACAAGTTATATCTATCAATAGAATTAATGTTTCGAAGCAAATATATTACTGTTCTTAAACTCTTTGGCTAATTCAGTCATGCTGCAGTGGGTTCCTGCTTACTGTGGTGTGGAAAGAAATGAAAGGGTGGCCTTTTAGCGAAGAAAGGTACCGCTATCCTTCAAAAAACAAACTCATTAATGACTTTCATTCTGCCAAACTCCTAATTAAGTTGGAGTTTAAAGAATATATAAATTCGACATGTTTAAAGAAGCTAGGTGAAAGACCCGGAAGTACCTTGCTGATTCAAAGCTTTCCTCATGGTTTGGCTGTTGCTCTGTTTAGTCTTCTTATTGGATACGATTGTTATAATGCCCATTTATTTAAATTAGAATTCACCTAATTGTACTTTGTTTAATTCTGGATGGAGAACATTTGGACATGTATACTGCACTTAATGGTTTTAATTATATTGTTCATAGATATTGGAAAGCAAGAAGGCCAATGGCTTATTTGTCAAATGTCTGGTATGTAAAAGTAGATAAGTTTCTTTGTTGCAGATATAAGTGAATGGTCAATAATTTTCATTCACTGAGAAACTTAACAGCAAATTATAATTACTTGTTTAAATAGTTTTCTTCATATTCTGAACAATTTCCTTTTATAAAATGGCCAATTTAATATGAATAACATCTATGATAGTGGTATTTCTGGTTGAAATCAGAGCATTACAAAAAATGTAAACAGTTATATCTCCACCCTAATATCTCTGAATCTAATGGATAAAAATGTAAACAACTTGTACTTGTTTTGCCGAAAATAGGGTACTATTTATGAATTTATAAAAACAATTTCAATATTTTAAACATTTTTTCTTCTTCAAAAAGCTAAAATGTTTTTGTTTGAGTGAGTTTTTAATTCAGTTTGCTTGAAATATCTTCTAAGCAATAAAAGGTAGTTGCAAACAGTAAATGACAAAAAATTTTCAGTGGGAAATTGAGTTTCTAGATTAATAATTTGTTTTCACAAAGCTTTTATAGTTTTAGAGCAATTTTTTGGTCAAGTTGAAGAAGATTGAGATTTTCTCTTTTTAAAGTTTATAATGCTTATATCTCAAAAACTCATAGTGCTACCTATAAATAATAAGCAAGTAATTTGTAGCCTTTTTAAAGCCCTACAAAAATACATAATTGGAATTTGGATCAAGTGGTCACTGTCAAAGGGGTAACACTTTTCGTTAATGATAATTATACTTTTCATTATATTTCTAGCACTAGAGTAAAGCAGAAATATAGTCTGAGTTCAAGCCTCATATCTAAAAAATAAAATACATTTTGTGTCATTTGATAGTACATATAAGGTATTTTATTCTATATTTCCTTTTATATTTTTATAGCCTTACACACATCACTTCTTCATCCAAAAAAACAGCTTTTGAAATATTTTTTTTTTCAAGTGCATTTTTCTTTTACTGTATAAAGATCTGCTGAAGGACAAACTGTATAAAGATCTGCTGAAGGCCTTGCCCTGGCAAGGAAAATCTTCAAAAAACCGATTTTTCAATTTTACTGCCATTTTATAGCTTACTTCATTCTCACAATGATATATAGTTTTAAGTATTTGCTATGATTAGAAATAGCAAAACTTGCATTTAAACAGAGCTCACTCTGCTTCCTTTGCTGGCTACACCCACTTTTTAAATGTGATTTTCTCAAATGTAGTTTTTTGAGTTTCGGGTACAATTATTAAAAAAAACTAAGAGATATAGATATGAAATTTTATATGCATTATTAGCTCATAGTATACTATGTTTTGTACCTATAATTATATTCATGCTGCCAAAAAATTATAATTTATGCTGATTTTAACTAACAAAATTTTGAGAATTTCCATAGTACAATGTAATTTTTTTGGATAATTTAAAAATTATCACTCCTATAATACAAATTGTAGGTATAATAGTGACATTAAACATAAATTAGTGTATTCTGAAAGTTTCATGACATTGTGGTGGCAATTTTTTTTTTATAAAATGTAACGATAGGAATTTTTTCATAAAAAAAATATTTTCCTTTCATAAAACCTATGCTAATATAAAAAGTACACATAGTAATGAAATTATTTTACCTATTATTTTCTCAAGAAACATATTTTGATCATAATTAGGTAAAAAAAAAATTAAATAATTCCTTTGTGTACTTTTGAGCATTAATTTCCGTGAAAGTATAAAACCACATTTTTCGTCTATTCCCCTTGCCAGAGTGTCCTGAATATAAAAAAATTTTCACCCATGCATGAATGTAAGAGAAAAAAAAATTTGTTAACACCAATGTTACTAAAACTACAATTATCAGTATTAACTCTGAGAACTAAAAAAGGCAATTGAATTTGTCTTAAAAAATGTTTGAATTATGCAAAAATTAAGAAAATAATTTATGCTTTCCTACGAGCTTGAGGCGATTTCTAAGCTGATTATAATTAAAATTCTAGAGCTCACAGAATAAAGCTTGAAAATAGAAATTTTAGTTTGCTAGTCCTAAAAAAAGTCTTACATCTAAAATAAAAAAAAAATTTGGCAGTTTTATAATTAAACAAGAAAGATCAATCATGCATAAAGCATTGAAAATGAAACGCTTTCCAACTGAAGTGTAATTTTATTTAATCATCTTTGAAATGTGATACATTCAGCGATGGTATTTTTTAAATTATTACAGTACTACAGTAATTTATTATACTTGAAAATTTAAAACTTCATCGACATATATATAGTCTGTCTCTCTATGTAAAATCAATAAATATTTTATTCATATCACTTATATTCCAGACTCCAGAGATAAATAATTTTGAGTGGAAAAAATGCAGCAATTCTTATGCAACTCACCTTACAATCACTTGTTTACATTCTGCATAAGTTAAAATTAAGCTACGTTGTAGAAATAATCAAAGTTTAGTAATCATTTGAAATAAAAAATATTGTAATTGCATGGAACAGAATTTAGATACACAGATAATACACAAAAATAAAGTGGTTTTAGGATGGATGCGACACTAAATATAAATTTAAAAGATCCTTAAATATCATGATCTTTACACACTGAAAAAAAAAATGGACGCCATATTTTATTTTGCAATGAGTCAAGTAATCTCGTCTTATATCTTTGGTGCAATTATTTTAATTTTTATTTTAAAAAACTATGTAACATATTTTGCTGAAATTTTCTTTCTACATTTTATGTGATAATTTGAATATTTCCAAAAATTTTCGAAGCAATTTGTGAATTTTAATTTCACTTAAAAAATGTTTGAAAAATTAAGTCCCATAGGGTTCAATGTATTTCATTTTCTTAACCCGGTTAAATCCTAAATTAATTGGGTGATATTATTCATTTCCATTTCCATATGTCCCACAGACCTTCTCAACAACATACTAAAATTTCATTTTGATAGTCATTTTTACAGCAGTTATGTGAATGAACAAACAGACAGACAGTCAAACGCTTTTCAACTATATTGGAAAGCAAAAAAAAATTACTTATCACACAGTGCGATAAGCAAAAAAGTTACTTATTGCACAATAATTTTCATAAAAAAAAGGTAACTTTTTTTACAAAATTTATTGATTTGAGATGCATTCATTATAAGAAATTTATAGTTTCTGCAGTTCTATATTTTCTTTGGCTTCAATCTCTTACATTGGTGGACATTAAATCCAGTTAAAAAGGGTTTGAACTAGTAGAAATTACTAAAGCTTCACAACATAACAAGATCCTTCATGTAGCTCTAGAGGTGATATGATAATCAAATAAATCAAATGTGAGGGAGGAGGGTGTTGGCCTTGCACATATTTTTTCTTTAACTGGCAACAGATAAAAACTAGTTTTTACTGAAAAACTTTGTCAAACCTATTTTTTACCAAGAAATATAATATAAGAATTATTTTTTATTGAAAACATTAATATAAACTATGAATTATAGTTTCCATTCCTGTTTTTACTAAGCTGAATTGTGATTTCTAGTTCTTCTTCTTCTTCACTGACTCGGCAGCCCAGTGTGGGCCTTGACCTTCTGAATGATTTTGTTTCTTCTTGACCCGTTATCCACAGTAGTTCTTCAGTTCTCAGTTTTGAAAATGCCGAAATCCCTGTCTACACAGTCTATCCGTCAATTCATTTAAGATTTGGTCTTTCTCTAGGCTAACTCCAATTGGCCTGGCCAGAAATATTTTTTAGTACCCATTTAGTCGGGCATTAGAATATGTCCAGTACATTTCATTCTTTGTATTTTTACATATTTAACAATGTCTGGTTCTTTACATAGGTGGTATAGTTTGAAATTAAAACTTCTTTGCCACACTTCATTCTTATTAGGTAATAAATTATGAGAAAAAACTAGTTTTTCAATGTCCTCCCTTACATAACAGTGATACATTGAAAAGTAGAAAATAAATTTTAATCACATATGAAATTCAACCAAATTGAGGGTGTAGACCGATTTAATTCAAAACAATATAAATTTTATCATTATCCAAAATTGTTGAATGGAAATGAGAGTGTAGGCAAATGAAATAATTTCAACAATTTTGCATAATATTTAATGATAGAAATTGTTTAATGATAAAATTTATATAGTATTATTTGAATAGAATCTGCATACACCCTCATTTTGCATAAAACCAATTTTGGATACATCCTTTCCACATTCTCAATTTGGTTTAATTTTGTGTGAAAAAGAAAAAATAATGCATGAAAAGAGCAAAAACATAGTCATGGTAAATAATATAATATGATGTGAAAATTTGACAGATGAAAATGTTCCATAAAATGAAACTTGTTCCATAAAATGAATGCTCAGTTTTAGCTCGCTATGTACTATAGAAGCTGAGAATGAGCCCATAAAAGATGATGTTGTAAATGGCATAATATAATGAAAAGAAAATTTATAGATGAAAACATCTTGTGGAACATTTGTGTGGAAGACCCAGACCACCCAACTCACCCTAGGGTATGAGCATGTGGAATATTTGTGTGATGAAACTGAGCTTCGGCTGCTCTCTACATGCTCTGGGAGCCAAAAACGAGTCCATCAAGGATGTTGAATGAAAGAATAAGAAGTGTAAGGAAAAATAGTTTTAACCAACAATAGTAGAAGCTTTTTGTTTTACTAGCAAGAACTAGTATGGATTTTGAGATTTTCAGATACTCAAATAAGTATTATATAGTAAAAACACTAATTTTTTACAAATTCAAAAAGTCAGGAATCCGCTGCTATAAAGTGAGTAAAAAAATTCCATATATAATGCAAATATTTTGTTAGAACCATGAGCATTGAAAAAATGACTTTTGTTTGCATTTATCTATTTAATGTTAAACTATGCCATACTAGCATTTTTACTTTTAAATATTATTTAAACTACTATTAGAATTTGCTCATTTTATATCATGAATAACAATGGATATATCTGCTAGTTCTAAATATTTTAAAAGTATTTTTCATTAACAAGGGGGGGAAAAATGAGTAATGTATATTTTTATTGCAGTTCAGAAGTTCAAGCAGATTATAAGAACACAACAGCTGATTTCATGAAAGAAAGAAAAGAATATGTAAAAATTCCAAATGTTCATATGACTGTATATAATATTAAGATCTTTCAGATGCTAATTTATTGAGCAGAAATAAATAAAAGATAACTTTGATTTTTCCACACAATGTTTTCTTCCCGGTCGTCCATTTTGTTGCTCCAAGTCCTCTGGACGAGCCGGACGGCCTGGGGCTTTCACACAATGTTTTCTTAATATACAGGCTAATTTGACTGAATCTGCATCTTAAAATGGATTCCAAATTGCAATAATTTATTTTAAGTGCATATTACTAATTACTCTAGACAACAAATTTAGGTTTTTTATGTCTCTGAAATTAAACCAAGTTACCTCTATATTGGTCTATATCGGTCTACTGAATATGAAAATGGCCATTATAACACCAAATTAGCTGTAGTTTTTAAAATATCTATAAAATAAATTTTACACACTTGCATATACGCCGTGTTCATGCGGAGTACGATCACGTTAAACATGTGGGTCCGAAAGTCCTTCCGAGAGGTTGGTGGTAGGGGAAGGAGGGTACGGTCCCTGTGGATGTCTCCCCCACTGGGTTCCGGTCTAAATTGGGTGGCACTTCCCGACCGTCCAAACAGTTACCTTACACCTTTCTGGTAGGTCGGACGGTCTGGGTTTCAACAACAACACTTGCATATACATTATTTCTGGTACACACTTGCACATACATAATTTCTGGTATGAAGATTGTAATAGTCTATGTATATGCAAGTGTCGAAAGCCCAGACCATCCGACTCATCCTAAGACATAGAGCAACTTAATGGATGGCCGGCTGTATATTTTACACACTTGCATATACAGCCGGCCATCCATTAAGTTGCTCTATGTCTTAGGATGAGTTGGATGGTCTGGGCTTTCGACACTTGCATATACATAGACTATTACAATCTTCATACCAGAAATTTGCCACTTGAAATGAACTTCTAGAGCAATTTTCACAAGGGTCTTCTAACAATAATTTCATAGCATTGTAGCATTTCATTTCCTTTGGGGCTTTTTCTTTTTAGGGTAGTAGTGTCCTGATAAAATTATTCCTCATGCTCATTGATGAGAGCACTACAGTTACCAGGAAGAAATCCAAATAAGTATTTTCAATGACATGTTGTACTCTAGTCTCTCATAGCACTGCAAAAGGGTTTCTACAAGCAGTGCAGACCATCCATTTCCACTGAGGCCCCTCCACATATCTTAAAAACTAGAACTAATTCACAATTTTTAAACTTATATTCAGTATTAGCATACTAAAATTGATGAAAAACAGCTACTTTTATTACACAGACAGTTTGATTGTTGCTCAGTGTTATTTACGAAAGAAATTGTACATTTAATAATGCTTTTGCATCCATTACAATTGGTTTTGTAGTTATTGCTTTTTAAGTAAGGAGCAGGCCACGGAGGTAAAGGTTTGGAATTTAAACTCTATACTGAGATGATGTCAATATCATTTGAGACAATAATTCGGGTAGCGCTGCAATAAGATAAGTGCCCCTGCATTGTATGTATTTCTATAGTGAAATAAAATATTTATTTAAACTATCATGTTTTGTTCAAATGTTTTGTTTGCAAAGGCATTTTCAACTTTATAATCATCATCAACGAAGCATGATAAAATAATTTAGAGAGACATAAAACCAGAAATGAAAATTAACAAATAAAATGTTGCAAGTTTGCATTTTACTTTTTCCTACATTCTAAAATAAATGTTTGTGTAGATCAATAAAATTTGTTTTTTGTTCGCTTGAATTTTCCAAAAGACATGTGGACAGGTCTAAATATACTTTTCTAAGATGGGCCCTGGTTGGGTTAGATCAGTAAGGTTTAAAAGACAAAGAGCACCAAATTTAACCTTTATAGCTACTTTGATTGAGTTATTCTCCAAAACATGTAGCTTCCTATTATGGGCCCAGAACTGGTTGGTTCAGTACAAATTTGAGATTTCTAACTGCTCTGGTTTTCAAGTTATTCAACAAAACCTTATACATTTTTATTGCAGATCCAGAGTGGATTGAAGCAGAAATGTACAAAACCCAAAAAATTCACCATCCCCAGATAAATGAATAAAGACTGGGAAATCTTAGCATTAAAATGAGTACTGGATAATGAAAATACAAGTTTGCACAGCAAAATTTTTCTTTACAAACATCCTCTTTTCCCCTTGAAATAATTTTAAGGTCTCCCTATTGGGAAGTGGAAATATAAGACTGCCCTTCAGACCTTCACAGTACTCTCTTTTGCCTGTTTTGGACTAAAATCATTCCCACACTAGTTTTTTCTATGCACAACCATGCTGTGTGCCATACAATGTGGACATAATATGCCCTAAATAAGCACTTGATCACCGATCGCTGGCTGGATGACATAATGAAAATACTTGAAGTCATAAAAAAGAAGAAATAAATTTTTACCCCTGAAGTAAAACACAAAAAAATTATTTCAGTGCATTTTCATCTCATCCAATTTAAGTCAAATTTCAGTACAATATTCATAATGATAATATACTAAATTAAAAAAATTAGGACAAAATCATTTAAATTTTCAAAGTTAAATAACCCATAAACTAAACCTACTTAGTTTGCAATCAGCTGTTTTCTCTGCAATTTAATCAAAATACCTGCTTTCGAATAGTGCCCGAGGCAGCAAAGAAAGAATAGATTCAATTTGGCAAAATGGCAGAAAATGGTGACTTTTGACTTTAAAAGTTCATAACTTTTAAACTAGTTTGAATTAAAAAATAAAATCTGATATGCATAAAATAAGAAAGAAAATATCTCTTCACATTTCCCACAGCACAGATAACATTTGTTTTTAACTTGGATGTAGTCTAGAATTAAATGTAGTCTAAGCATTTATTCTTCTGTTTATTTATTTTGTCAGGTTTATCTGTGAGGTACATGCGAGGAGCTAAAGCTAGAAAATGTTATTCTCACCTTTTTTTTTATTTTTACATCTTTGATGCTTTTTGGAGGATATCAATTATTTTTTTATTAAAAGGATGTCATATTTTTATCATACAAAGGATATCTTGTTAATTTGTTACATTCTAATGGTATGTTAAGAAATAAATAAATATTTATCATTTGACTATGTCATTTGTTAGGACAAAATAAATGTCACTTGTGTGTGTGTGTGATACACCTTACAATTAATAATATACTAATAAAACAATAATATCACTGCTACGGTATACTTTACAACATTGCCGTTTGTTCATATTTACATTTCTGGCAATATTTTTGTCAATTTGGCAGCATTTAAAAGAAATAGCCATATTTGTTGTAAAGATCACCAAAGTTATTGCCAAGTGAGATGGAAACAGGAATAAAACCCATCAAAACATATATACTACTATCTCCTAACAAAATGCAATTAATTTATGACCGCCTAGATTCCGTAACAAATCTTACTTATGTTTGGATTTCAAATTTTATATATTTAGCATTATTTTCATCAATTTGGTGACATTTAAAAAAAAGTCAGCAATTTTTTCAAAAAGGTTCGATGATTAAATTTGCCTTAATTAAAGGGCTAAGTCACAAAGCTAAAATTTGTTGTTTGCGGGTGAAGTTCCTTTAAGGGATGCTAAATTCCCTTCATCTCTTATAACTTCAGTTGCAATGTATAACACCAATATAAAAGTGAAAAATTGCTCGGGGTGCTATTGAAACTTTTGGCAGAGCTTGGGGATGCTTAGCACCCCCAATCTCTGCCTATGGGTTAAACTAAAGTAAATGAACCCAATCTTTCTATTGGCCATTTCATAAATTATATATAATCAGTGGTGAAGCATGAAGGGAATTTGGGGGGAGACAGTGGCTACCTAAACAGCACTCTACCACGCAACTCTTACTTCAATTACATATTAGAGAAAATATTTTATTCACTTATTAAGTTTGGTGGAGGAATAGAAAGAAAGTTACTAAGTAGCAGGCTGTTTTTGTATACACTGTCTCCCCAGATTTCCTTCATACTTCACTACTGTGTATAACAAAAATGTATATCCAATATGGCATCGAGAGAATCCAAATGTGAAAGAACTTTTCACTTTGCGATAAAATAGCCATATTTTTGTCAAAATTGGATGAGTTTTTTAAGATTTTTAGCTTAAAATAAGGGAAGGCTTTGAACTAGAAATTCCAATTTTTTTAAGTAGCTTTGTCTCACCTTATTTGTGAACATCTTTGAAAACTTTGTTAAAATTAGATAAATTTTTTATATAGATACGTTGTCTGAATAAGAAGGAAGAGAAGAAGAAAACTATAAAATGACTACCTTTTTCTGAAATTCAAAAAGTTGTATCTTCCTCGCTTTTACAGATACAAACATGTGACTTTGGACTAATATTCTAGACTACTATAAATCTCTCCAATGGGTCAACTCAAATTCTTTTAACCACTGTAGTTTTACAGATAAAGGTATAGGGTATTCAGTTTCAAATCATTTTTGTAATATAGTGTCTTGCAGTACCCTCACCCCGTGACACTTAATATATCAGTTTCCCTGCATAATCGAATACCCCGCTTAATCAAAAAATATTTTCGGGAACCATCAATATTCATTTAAGCAAAGGTATCTCAAAGGCCAAGCAGCCCAAACGACCATTTAGGGCATCATGTTTGCAGAGGGCCTCAAAATCTTGTGCATTATTTTTATTAGACCTTCGTGCCAGATGCAATAGTGCATCATAGCCAATTTAACGTTTTTTTTATTTTATATGAATGTGCATTTTACCTTTACTAATTTGTATGCCACCTTTAGTCATTTGTGTGTTACCTTTAATCATTTGTGAGTTACTTTTAGTCATTTGTGTACTTTGGTCATTCGTGTCTTTACACATATAACCTTTGGCACTTCCCGGCCGTCCAAACGGTTACCTTACACCTTTCTGGTAGGTCGGACGGTCTGGGTCTCAACAACAACAACATATAACCTTTGGCTGTGAACTTTTCAGCAGTATGTAGTTGAATATATTAAGATCATAATATTATAATCTTCACGGTGTGCTCTCTATGTGATTTGATAGTATTAATGTAGATTCTGTAGCATTTTATATTTGTTTCGGTCTCTTCGAGTTTCGGTATGTTGTGATTTCAGGAGAGCTTAATGGGCATTGGAGTAAAAGAATTTGCATAATCAGTATTACTTCTTTCTGCTTCAGCCATAACTATAGATGGCCTTTTAGACATTACATAGAAAAACTATGGTTATATAACCAGGTCCAGATTATCCATTGAGAAAAGGTCATTTTTGAGTCTGGGAATATTTTTATATCAAAAACACAGGCCATCAAACTACTTTTGACCTTGAAGCCCAAAATTCTATGCCAGAACCTTAAATAAAAAGACTGACATAATGAATCTGTATTTACTTTTGGACCTGTAAAAATAAAATAAATAAATTATCAGATCATTGAACTTTTGAATTGCCAATTATCGCATTTATGACATTTTATTGCATTTATTGCTCAGATGGGGCCTTTCATGACTGTTCAGTTGGGGTCTTAGTAAACCCCGTGATATTACTGCATTTAAGATATTACTGAAATAAAATAGTAATTATAGTCAATGATATAAAATAGTCATAACATATTTTCAGTTTACTTTAGGGATAAATAAGTAAAGTGTGCAAATGTGTACATAGTATATTTGCACATTTTATATTTTTCACTTAAATATGAAAAAATTGCAGAGATTTCAGTTATAAATTCTATTTTACCTAAATGAAAGACACTACATACATAGGATGATAATGAGAATTTATTGCAACTTGCAATGGTAAAATCTCACATAAAAAAGCTAAATAAAATAAACGTCAAAATATTATATTATATCTGTTATGCAAAATAACAATTCTAATTTGAATTATGTGTCTCTGTACAAAAACATTACAGTATAAATTATTTTGTACATACTTATACTTTCAATTTCTATACAAAAATAAAACCATCTTTGAGTCCTCAACATCAACTTTCTAAACCCAAAGCTCTGCTAATTTGAAGCAAATATTTTGGCTTTAAAGGCAAAAGGTACTGTCTTTCATCAGGAATTCTTTCACACTAAAGGAAAACATAAATGCATCAAATCACTTCAAAGAAAAACATAAGTAATTTAATGTATTTTTGGCACATATAGGATTAAAAGGAAAGTCATTAAGCACCACCAAAACTTTGTAAAGAAAGGCCTATGAATGTACATGTTAAGTATATCTATAGTAAAGTGGCCATGATTGATCGGATAAAAGTGGTTGCAGTGCCCTTAATGGAGAATTTAAAAAGTTACAACAAATTTGGCAACAAGGTGAGATGGATGAAAAAAGTAAATTAGAAAATTGTAGAGCATTATCAAATGAGTTATAATCTACAATAAAACTGCTACAGAAAACATTTATTTGTCCCAATATATTGGAGAATGGTTGTCCTATTCAGAAATACTTAAATAAACAACACATATGCACAGAAATCTAATGTACAGCCTGTTCAAAATGCTTTTCAACAGCAACAATGCACATTTGAATTTGAGAAAGAATATGACCACATACTTTGTCCAGCATGTCGACGTGGTGGCCGAACAGTCAAGGCGAACGTTTCCAGCGATCAGCCGCCACGTTGTGGGTTTAAGTCCCACGTAAGACATGGATGTTTGTGTTGTTGGGTGCTATGTGTTCCCACCCCCACTGGTACGCTGGGGCAACATCTTTGACGGCTAAGAGGTTCACTCTTCTGGCCGATGTATAGGCAAAGATGAAAGAGTCAATGCCTGGCCATTGGGAGAAAAAAAAAAAACTTTGTCCAGCATTGAATGTGTCACTGTGTTATAGCCAGCAACTGATGAAGTACGGCGGTATTTATTGCCTTCCATGTATGCATTTTGTGTATTTCTGATGCCGATTCCTATTCATACAACTTTATAATTGACATTTTTCTTAATTTGTTGTGAGTTTCAGTTCTTAACTTCTTCAATTCTCTACTGAGGGTACTTTAATCTCTTTTATTCAATGGTGCATGGTCATTTTACTATAGACAGACTTGACGTGTACACTTGGGGATCTTTCATTCCAATTTGAGGGCTTAAGAACTTTTCTAAGAACCCTGCATACAGCAATATACTCATTTAAACATGGAAAATAAATTAAGCTTCTTTTAACTCTATTAAAATTAAAGACAACCAAAATAGGTTTAAACAGTCACTTAATAAAAACTTCTTTCTTCGACGTACATAAATTTACAAAGCCAAGCGCTTTCGGGTATCACCATGCCCTTCATCAGTGGCGAAGTGAAAAATTTTTCACTCCTCATAATAGTTATCTTTCACAATCTTGGGAATAAAAATGATCTTAGTATGCCTCCAGGCAGTCGATATGTGTCCAAAGGCAATACAGGCCCTGTAGATCTTACAGAGAATGGGAGCAAGCACCTGAATTCCTTACTTAAGAAGAATTGGAATAATGCCATCAATCCCTGGGGTTTTATAGGGCTTATTATCTATCCAATTAACCCTGTCAAGAGTGACCACCTTCTTAGCAATGCCCCACTTGCTACTATCACAAATAGAAGTGGAATAAGTAATAGGAATAGTATTATAGCTATTCATCTCTGAAACTGGAAAGTGAACACTAAACAATTCAGCAAGGGTCCCCTCCCCAGTTTCAGAGAACTTACCATTAGGCGACTTAATGGTGTTTAGAATACAATTTCTGTTCTTAGACATGATTTTTACCAGTTTAGCAGTGGCAGACATGCCCTTTATATCATCACAGTAATTTCTCCAAGAGTTCCTCTTGGATTCTCTAACAGCCTTATTATAGGAGGTAAGGGCAGTCTTGTAAATCTGCCACTCACCACTCTTTTTGGCTCTATTAAAGAGTCTTCTGTATTTCATGTTAGATTTGTTTGTATCCCTTTTGTGCAAAAGTTGCTGCATTTTTACATATTTTTGTACATTTTTGCACATTCTCACAATTACTACAAAAATTGAAAATGATATGTACGATTCTATTCTATAATTACCAAAGATTAATGATTGAGAATTGTTTAAAAATTGAAAGCTTACATTTGACTGAGTCACATTTGTTTTCTTCACTTCGGTGGAATGAGAAAGAGGAACTTTATGAACAGTATTAACAGCATTTTGATCCCACTGCTTTTGTCGTGATTTCCATAGGAGCGGAAATATATGACCTTCAGTAGTGAACACATAATGACTGGCTAATTTGTTGACTGGGTTATCTACATCAAAAAGCTGAAACAGAAACAAAATATATGAATTTATGCAACTTGTGAAAAAAAATTAATTATTGTCATATTATCACCCAAATACATGAATTTGCTTGATCCAAAACAAATAATGTAATTTCAATATCCAAAAGCAGTGGTTTGAAACAAACACTGGCCAGATTTTAAATGAAAGTTGCTTAATAATATACCTGTTCAATAAACTTATATAAAATTTAAAATCTGTTTGTTTATTTGCTTGTCTGTTCTGTATATACACAGTTTTTGATAGGATTTTTTTTTTCAAATTTAGTATGATTATTCTCTATTTCACCACAGCTAACCATGTTTTAAGTTTCTTGAACCAGGGGTTGTTGAGATATTCATAAAAAAAGCAAAATGAAACCTTCCATAAAAAGTGCATTATGCAGACTATTATCTTCCAAAACTTTATTGAAGGAAGTGATATCAGCATTAGCTTATCAACAGAATTAAATCAAACATGTTTATTTGGCAGATGACTTCTATTTCATTTGTCCAATCTTGCACAATAAAGGACGATGTCTGCGTGTCTTTCTTCCTGTTTACCTGTGCAATGTGTAGAGAGAAATTTACGTGTCACAAAACCATGAAATTTAGCACATAGATACTACAGGACTCGAATAGGTGCACCTTAGCATTGCTCTTTTTTTTTTAAATTTAGAATTAGTCTTTTTAGCTATTTTATGATTTATCTCAATTTACAACAATTTTGGGTGATATTCACATGAATTGGTTCTTTAGCAATTTAAAATATTATCCCATAGTTTCCATCTTGACACCAGCAGAAAGATCAAAGAAAGTTTTTCCAACAATGTTTGAATCAAATCCATGGGACAATTCCTTCATATTTTTTTACTTTTTATTATTATTATTAGAACCCAGACCATGCAACTCACCTATTAAGTATTGAGTAATTATAAGCATGGTCGGGAAAGGATATCTTCAGAATGAAGATATCCAGCCATAATACAAAAGCATGGTCCTCATCCACGATCATCCTGTTTACATATTAAAGTAGAATGATCTTTACAGGTACGTTCAACTTGGTACAGTTGGGAAAAAGGTTATTGTGAATGACAAAATTGTTTGAAAAAAAAAAAAAAAACTATAAATTTGAATATGCAAAAGCGAATAACTAGAGGATAATTTCGAAAAATAATTTTGAAATAAAATTTAGAAAGAAAAAAGAAAAATAAATAAAAATAAATAAATAAAAAATGAAAGTATTTTTACTTTTTAAGAAATACATCGTTGCATTGTTTTAAGTGATCTGATATATATATATATATCTGATCTGATCTGATATATATATATAAATCATCACATCCAAAAAACAAAGATTAGCACAAATCTATAACTTGGCTAAAAATTCCCTATGTATATTAGCATTTTAACAACAACAAAAAAAAAAACCCTTTTCAATAAAAGTAATTTTAATTTTTGTAATTTTTTAAGTCATCCCACTCAGTCTTGTCTTTGCAATGGATCTTCTGAACTTCCTGAATATTCAACTGTCTCCCTGCTCTGGACAGGATCCATTTCAAATTGAGGAAACTGGATATTTTTGAGTGGAGAGAGAAGTGTGTGCTTAACGTTTTCTCTCAATGCGGAGACATTATCGCCTGTACATTTCTTTTTTTTTTCTTTAGATGTTTACAGGCAACCAGCATGTAATGGATTTGAACTGATTTCGCATTTCGTAGGGATTTAGATTAAGATTGATTGTATGGTTTTACTTTATAGATGAATTATAATTTTTTTTTTGCTATTTTTTTAGATTATTAAATTCAATTTATCTCTCCCAGGCAATGGTGGGTACATTTTCTAATTTAAATAATAAAGAAATTGGTAGAAAGATTTATTTTATAAATGAACAGTATGGGAATTATTGATTATTATTGACTATATTATTCTGAAAGTCATCTATTTTATTTTAGAAAATATTTTTCAAATTATTATTTTCTATTGTGTTTAATCCATTGTTAAAACAGGATAAAATGGTATAGGTTGTATATCTTCTATCATTTTTAGTGTCTTAATTTTGTGATATGTTGACTAAACTTCTAGATCTGTCTGTTAACATAATTTTGTAAAACCATAGCAGAGATTCTTATGCTACTTTTTTAGGGGAATAAAATTAAATATTTTATTAAAAATTTTTTAAGAACAATATATTACAATTTGTACATATTTTTTATCACGAGCAATGCTAAATTTACCTGCTAGTATCTTATAAATTTAGATTAAAACCTACTGCAATAAACTGTAAATGCAGAATTTTGCATCGTTGTTACATTTTTTAGTATTCAAAAGGAAAAAGAATGTCTGAAAACTAAAGTTAATAAAATTAAACTCAATAACTTGGCAATATAGTCAATTGAAAGGAAGGAATCAAGAAATTCACATTTTAATATTAAGTGATTTGGCAACAACATTTAAATTTGCTGGCATGGTAGCTAATATATATCTGGTAAGTGTTTCCTCGTGCTCTCTTAACTGCTGGGTTGTGGTTTTAAATCTCGCCTGCAGGCAGATGTTGTGGTGTCTGTATAAGGTATAATGTGATCTGCATGAGTTTCACATTGATACTGATGGAATTAGCGCTTTAGAAGTGGTTCTTTATTATGCTAAACAGCAATCAACCACCACTTCAATAGATTTAATGTTAATAAAGAAGTGGCAGAACTTTACAACAAAAAATACCAAATTTGAAAAGAAAAAGTAACTGAATTCTTTAAAAAAAAGTAATGCAAATATAACATTTCATTATAAATTACTACATGGGCATTTCTCCTTTTAAACCTTGTTGTTAGTCTGCTAAATATAATTTTTTAATGATGATTTATTTGCCTAGCAATTTGTTTGAATACATTTATAATACACAATTTTTATCATAAAGTAGAGTATCCAACAGAGGTAAGAAATGTAATGAATTTTAAAAAAATTTAATCACTCCTGTTTATATAGATTTTCTCTTAACTGGCTCACCCTTTGTTCTAAAGGGCGTGGTAGCCCAGTGGTTAGAGTGCAGGACTTGTACTCATTTGGCCAGGGTTTGATTCCCTCCACTGCCAAAACTGCCACCGTGTCCATGAGGAGTATGATCACATTAAACATGTGGGTCCTTAAATCCTTCTGAGAGGTTAGTGGTAGGAGAAGGAGGGTACGGTTCCTGTGGATGCCTCTCACACAGGGTTCCAGTCCAAATTGGGTGGCTTATCCCGACCGTCGAAACAGTTACCTTACACCTTTCTGATAGGTTGGACGGCCTGGGTCTCAACAACAACAACCTTTTGTCCTAAATAAGCCAGTTAAGAGGGGTAGAACCCTTCTTAACTGGTAAGTCACTACAGTAAAGCCTCGATACGTCATCACTCAAGGGACAAAGAAATTGTGACTATTTAAGTAAAGCAGAGTAGCCAGGGAAAGTGTTGAATATGCATTACTGTAACAATCACTTAAATGTAAATTTATGATAATATTCACAACAATTATAAAAATACAAGTATTAATAAATTACCTAAATGATAAAAAAAAATAACGTTACCTCTTTTGATCTTTATTTGAACATTCTTCAAGCTTTCTTGGTATCATAATACAACCTTACATAAGTATTATGATACCAAGTACTTGCCTAAATTTGACTGAAACATACACTTGTCAGTTAAATTGACTTTCTTCTATAAAACATAGAGCTCTGAATTTATTATATGTCGCATCTTGAACTGGTATTTAAGATAATATTGAATGGTTTCTAAGGCTTCAAGAACTTGTGTTTTATTAGGTGGTGAAAGAATTTTCCCATTTTCACTTTCATCATTAGCACTTTCATGCTTTTCTTCTAAAATGTCTACAGTTAAATATTTTATAGTCGCTGGGTTAGTATCAAGTGTGCCATTGGTTAGTGTGACTCATTTCAGAATTATTTCTTTTATCTTGTGTCATCTTGTACCTTTCATACAGTGACGAGTTATCCGGAATAGCATTTGAATTAGCCATAAGTAAATGAGAATTTAATTACATTGTCATCCATGTGAACTAGATAAGACTAAAGATAAATGACGACTTTCCCAAAGTGCAGAGTTATCAGGGGTGATGATTTATTGATGCTTTACTGTATGTCAATTTTTAGTGAAGAAATAAGTTTTATTAAAACTTTATTGCACTTTTATCTTTATTAACATAGCAGACCAGTTAATGATTGCACTCTAAAATTTTTAACTTGCCAGAACTAGTTAGTGCCTTTCATGATTAACTTCTAACAAACAGTTCATTATAGAAATTAAATTGAATGTAAAATTTTCTTTTTAAATTCACGGGGAATTTATTTTAATTATGTTACAATTGTATTTTATCATTTCCAACTTTTTTATAAACTGGCTAGACTGTATTCATTTTATTTTAAATTCTTATTAGTTATATAGTTTAAACACACATTCAAATAAATAGTCTAAGGGTTGTAGGATATAGGAAAACATAAAATATATATTCCATTATGAACAAAATTAGTATATTAATAAACATAAAATTTGAATATAAATACAACCCAATGAAAACTTGAGCAATGTATAAAAGCACCAATAACACAATAATGCATCATATAGCTGTTTCAAGGTTATGCTAAATCCCCTTTGTCAATGCAAAAAACTAACAGAACCGTAGCACTAAAGGTTTGTTAATAACACAATAATGCATCATATAGCTGTTTCAAGAATATGTTAAATCCCCTTTGTCAATGCAAGAGAATCAACACACCCTTAGCACTAAGAGTTTGTTGGCTGGGGTGCACTGACGAAGGGCATTCAGCATATCCTTTAAACAGCTTTATGCTATATTGTTGTTATATGCGTTATATGTGCTTTTATGCACTATTGTTGTTATATGTGCTATATGTGCTTTTATATGTTGCTCAAGTTTTTATAATTTTTAGCGCAAAGTGTATTTTACTTATTGATAAATACAACTTACTAAATAAAGATATTTGCATGTTTCACTTAAGAAAAAACTTTCCATTCTGTCTTCTAATGTTTTATCTTGAACATTGTGTATCGTTGCATAACCACATCTAGAAAAAAATTACATCCATATATCATTTAAAGAAATGAAAATTGACAATTATTTCAAATGTTCATAATTTTAAGTAACTGTTTCTAATTATTTAAGAGCTTAAACTGAAAAACATGAACTATATTTACCTAAAATGTTCAATTTAAAAAATTCTATAAATCAAAGTGTTTAAATATGTTTACAATCTAATACTATTAAACAAATTATAACTAAATAAAATTTAAATTATGCCTACAAATAGAAGCAGAAGTATATTATAAACAAAATATGCTATATATGCATAAAAGAGTAATCAATTCTAAATCATTCAGTTAGGATACATTCAACTTGCAACCACTTTGCAAAATTTAGAAATTTTGGTCTGCTTATATAGCAGCAGCTAAAATTTTGCAATAAATGTTTTATTCATGAAGGATATAATTTCAGTGAATGCTCATAAACTAATTTAGAAGAAATCTGTTTTTGTAAGAATAAGAACATATTTTTAATATTAATTCATTAATTAATCTTTGTTAGATGAAAGAGCTTCATCTGTTTGTGATTCTTACCAACTTCCATTTTTGATGTGATATATTTTATTCTCACCTGATTCGTATTTTTGTGCCAGTTTTCACAAACAATGAATTAAGAACTCTATGAACCAGATTAAATAATTTCAAATATACTTTCATATATGGTTGTTATTGTGTCCTCAAAATATCATGTAATGCGCACTCTAATAAAAATTGCTATGAAGTCAACATTTAAATTGCTGGTTTGTCCACAATAATTTAGAAAATCAGATAAAATAATTTTTTATATGACTAGGGAGCCTTGCCCCCTGCTCACTGATATTCACCAATCCCATCAATCCAGTTGGGGACTTTACTCCATGCTTGCTGGCACTCGCTATACAAGGTTCTTCATGCTGCCTGCTACTAAAATTCCTATATAGAGAGCTGGTGCATCTGCCATTTTGAGTCATACTTGCACATTGGTTTACTACTGTGCAGTGATTTAATATCGTGCTTTGAGGTACAAATTAACAATAAAATGAGAGGATATTCAGCTGTAAAATGTTTTAATAATTCCAGGAAATGGATACAAAAATTTTCATTCCCAAATAAACAAGAAAGAAGAAAAAAAAAATGGATAAATTATAAAAGAGACATGTAAAAACATAATTTTTTTCCGCTATTGGCAAAAAGTATGCCAAAATATGGGCATTCCACTGATATTAGTAATACAGAAGGTTAGGACAAGGAAACTTTAGAGATCAGTGGTGCTAATTCTCAT